>VDFB02049636.1:0-24475 GCA_007258455.2 Sequoia sempervirens
TTAGAACAAAGGTTTTAGGGATGGTTAGCTTGCACACTTCTAGAAAAAGTGGGTTTCCCCAGATTTTCTTTAAATTTTATAGTGGGGTGGAAAAACTTGGCTTTGGTTTGAACCCACTTAGGTCATTCCCATAGGGTGAGTACTTTTTCCCTCTACAACAGACCTTCTAAAGGATGCAATAAAACTTGAAGAATACATAAAAAGGATGAGTTTGGCTTTTTGGATCACCCAGTTAAGGGGAGAGCATATGTCTATCAACCATTCAAACACAAAAACCACTTGTTCAAATTTTAGAGCCCAAACAAAAAAAATTTCTAATCTATGTGAAGATGTTGCTTCACAAAAAGACATGGTGTTCATTTTTAAAGCCCAATTTTGCAAAGTTTGGTGACTACCCTAGATTGATAAATTTTAGTCCAATATGAAAATGTGAATATCCTAGGATTGATCCATTTTAAACCAACTTAAGAATTGTCTATCCTAGATTGATTCTTTTTAATCCAACTAAAGAAATGGAAATTTATTGGCCACGGATACATAGGATCCATAAAATGAATTACCACCAGGCGCTATGGCGGTGTTCAAAAGCTATAGGATTTTAGAAAAGTGCTAAAATAGATGCTGGATATTACTGTCAGCCTGTGTTGGACTGTAGGATTCAAGCGCTAAAACAGTCCTTCAAAGCACTATACTTTTCCCCAGAAGTGCTAGAATAGTCCTTCAAAGTGCTATACTTTTCCTTAGAAGCATTATAGAATCTTAGGTCGGCGCTAAAGCAGTTACACGATTCCTATGCGAAAATTTCGAGGATAAACTTGTTAGAAACATGGAGTGCGACCCCACGGTGGGCACTAGAATGTAAAGTGTGGAAAATGTAAACTAAATACAATTAAATACACCTCTTAATGAAACATTGTATCAAGATTAATCGACGAATTAAACTAATTTAAACATTAGAAATCACGAAGGCGTCTGTTGTCTCCTATCTCCAAAGATTTATCAAATTCTGAGGAAGCTCTCAGTTTGTAGCACCCGTGGCTATTTTAAATGCCTATCTAGAGCGAAATGGTGCCTAAATGAAATGAGTGATGATTGCTAATGATTTCTAGATGATATGGAGCTACTATAAACTATCTTGACATGAAACCTGCTAAATGGAAGCTATAGTAAAAACTAATGATGTTGCCATGATATGAAATATAATAATGCCATGATACTATGATGATAATAAAATGCTAATGTTAATGCTTGCTTTGTTGCTTGAGTACTAATTCCTGCAGAGTAATTTTGCATAAAAGATGATAATTCTCGGATCCTTTTCATGCTTCAGAAGGCTATATATATAGATTTTTGGCAACAATTTTGCACAGGGGTAACACAACAAAGGTTGAGATTAAATCTGGGGATTTTGAATGGTAAGAGATGAGAAGGTGGAGCTGATCATGGAGGATTGTTCCTCCCCATGAAAACACCAGGCAAGATGAGAGGAAAGATTTGAGGTAGAAGATTGAGAGGATTTCCTACAGGTTTGTCCCTGAGGCTTTTCCCGTGAATGACAGTTAAATTAATTAGATTTGAAGAATCTAATTTTATTGGTGAGTGAATAGAGGGATTTGATTTATGCATTTATTTGAATATTTTTGGTTTATTCAAATTAGCAAAAAGAGAGATAAATAATTTAATAAAACAAACTATAGAAGTTGTTTATTAAATTAAAATAGAAGGAATATGATAATTAAATAAAAGATTTTAGGATATCTTTATTTAATTAAGAAGAAAATGTGATGAGGTAGAAAAATTAATAGTGAACTTAATATAAATAAATATTTCTATTTATTTACTAAGTAGATGAATTTAGGATTAATTAATCAAATAAATCATATTTAATTAATTAGATTCTCCATACCATTTTTAGGTGTCTACAATATGCATTCTAGGTTATTTAGTTCAAGTTTGCATCATATTAGGGTTTTGCATTTCATTGTCTTTTCCAAGTTTAAACTTGGTGGTGAACCCTTCATTAGTCTATATTTATCCCCTAGGACAACCCTCTTGCAAGATCTCTTTCTCCTTTGCATTGAGATCTTTAGGGTTACCCTTGAATGAAATTGGAAGTGTGGGTGTCCTCTATTTCCTAAACCATATGATAACATCCATCCCACTTTTTCTTTATTTCATGTATAAATGGCATTCTTTGATTATTTGCAACAATTTTCTTTATATTGAACACTCTCCCAACCTCCTTGGCTACCTTTTATTTCCCATATTGTTGGTAGAAACATCATCACTTTTCAATTTTGGGACATACTTTGTGCAAGGGTGCATTTGATAAATGCATCTTCTTTCTTGGTGGATATTTTCCAACATTATGTTCTTTTTTCTTTCCTTTATTCAAATATGCACCTGCGACATTTAAAGAAGCCACACCTTGAACTTTATCCTTGACACCTACTTGCATGTTTCTAAGCTAGTAATCAATTTTTACTAGAATGAAAACAACCTCGGTAAGAGCTTTAATATCCTCATGGAAAGGCTTTGCTCTGTTATACCTTTGCCTCATTTGTTCCTTGAGCTACTCAAAAGATTTATTTGAAACTTCATAAGGAACACAATGAATGTCATAATCATTTGGGAAGAATTCCTCACCTTCATAGACATCTAGTTGATAAACGTTTGCATCATTAAAACATTTGGTTGTACCAGGTCATATTTTTTAAATTATTTTTAATCATCAAGTGTAATTGCAACCACACACTTGGTTTGGTCATGAGGAAAATTTCATATGTCACAAGCAAATGAGTTTGATTGATGATTCACATGATCCTTCCTCTCAAGGGATTAGGGGTGTGTTTCTCTTGGTACCCTTGGTTTGAATTTCTTGGTACTACTTGTTTGACATTACCTCTAGGTTTACTAAAACAATCATAGTTATAAGGCTTGTTATGCAATCTCTAAACCTCATTAAAATGTGTAAGGGAAACATTAGAAGGCATAATTTTTCATTCATTGCAACTTTGTATGAGAGGTCTTTCATGGCTCCCACCAACATCTTTAGTTTTTCTTCAGTAGTGATAGGTTTGATGAAATTTGTTGCATTTGATTTTAGTTGTTTCATATAAGCCCTCTTCCTATCTTTCCAAGAATCTTTCAAGTTGATTTCTGTGTTGATAGCCATTGCATATGCTTCCCTCAATGTTTAAGGGTTCTTGTCTCATAAAATAACCCAACATAGAATCAAATGCTCCATAGTATAGAATAAGACACATAGGCTCATTCGGTCTTTTACTTGGGGTGGAAATTTCCTCATTTTCATGATGAACAGGTACTAGATTAAAATCAACAACCAACTCATTTATTCATTTTTTAATTGTAGCCAACTCATGGATTGCAAAATTTGGATCAACTCTTTCACCATATTTTATTTAGAAGACCCTTATAAACTCATCCCATTAGTCTATGCTACACAAAGAGTTTCATCCAATTGCTACACAAAGAGTTTCATCCAATGGCTGCACAAAGAGTTTCATCATGATATCTTCATCTTTAATTTCATACTCATTAGTGACATCAATGAAGTTTCTTAAGTGGTCTCCACTAGTGATAGCATTATTTCCTTGAAATTTAGAAACTTTCCCTCTAGTCTCAACTATAGTTGGATTAGGATAATTAGGGATTCCAAATAATTCCAATTGTCTATATCTTTCCAATCCTAATAGTTGTCTCAGTAGCGAAAATCTCTAAGCCTATCTTCTAGGATTGACCCCAACATTATTACATTTTTTTCTGGGGGATTAGGCACTTGCTAAATAATAGGAATGTGCTAAATTGGAACAACTGGTGCCACATTTTGAGGTTGAACAATATTTTCAATGGGTTGTTGGGAAATATTTTGTTGTTGATTTAATAATAAAGCTTGGTGAGATAATTGAGCCTATTTTAATGCAATTTTTTCCTCTATCTCATGTTTCCTTTCTCCGAGATGATCAATAATACCAATATGTTGATCTAGTTCCCTCTCACTGTGATTAGTTTCCAGTTGAATGTTTTGATCAACATCTTTGAATGGGTTTTCTACCTCATGCTTTGATGTTTAAGGAGTATCATGCCAACCTTCCCTTTTATTTTTTAGAGGTGGAATCACATGATTTCTTTGAGGTTCAATTAAAGCTAAAATTTCAATTATATTTTATGCACTAAGATTTGTTTCTTTTTCATAATTAGCATAATCTTGTCTGAAAGTTCTAGTAGTTCTAACTAGATTATCTGTTGAATCATCTAATGTATATTGATCAAAATTTATAGAAGTAGAACTTCTACCTTAAGTATCTACTCTTTCAAAACCTCATTGAATTATGTAAAGGTGACTTACTTGGATTTTTAGCTTTCCATTGTTCTTGTTTCATTCTTGCTTTTGTAGAACTAGTCTCAAGAACTTCTTGACCTTTGGAGCATTGATCCTTGTCCATTATTTATTTTCTCACACCAACTTCAGGATCTTCCTTTGATAGAGTTGCCACTCCTTGAAGGATAAATAATCAAAGTCAACAAAATTTTGATTTCAAATTAAGTAACATTACTTTCCTTGTTGCACCATAGATGTTGAGTAACATGTCTTAAATTTGATTATAGATTTGTATTATCCCCAAAAAGGGTGTTAATTTGTTGGTGATATGAGCTGTAAGCAGTGCTAATTCTTTGGTGATATGAGCTATAAGCCCCAAATCCCTAAGGTCTAATAATCTTCCAAGTGCTAGGGGTGTCAAACTTGGGAAGATCACCACAAACTTATCTTCAAGTTGGGAAGCTAAGGACCAATGCTTGAGGTGGGTAAGACCTCCTTCACTTCTAGCTTGACAAGACCAAGGGGGTTTTCCCTAAGATTCCAGATTGATGGTTTAAAGGTTAAGATATTACATGACAATAAAAAATACCCTATGCACAATGTATCCTAATACAAGTGTCACTATATGCCTATGTGCTAGTTTGGAGATGTAATGTTAAGAATCTATTTAAAAAATAATCTTTCATACAAATGTCTACAAATGTGATGTATGATAACCCATTATATGTTATAAAAATTCAAACATGGCATCAAAAACACATAGAAACATAAAATTAAAAGGTGTTTTAATAGATGTGTTTTAGGGTGTGTTGAGGATTGTGGAAAGAAAACCAATTATAGATTGGTTCCTTCATCCATTGGATAGTAGAGTCACTAGATTCAATCAAACACATGATAATAGAAACTTCATGATATTCTAATGAAGATATGACAAAAAGAGTATGTTGTTTTAAATCTACAAGCAAGCTAGGCTCTACACATGTACCTTCAAAAAAAGAATAAATGGATGCATAATATTAAGGTATTATACTAATTAATCATTAGGCACACTCATACATTTCCTTATTATGCTAAAAAGATACCATGCAAAATATTTTGCATTGATTTTACAAATATCTGGCTGAAAAACTAATCAATGCACTTCAAAAATTTAACTGAACATACAAAAGGAGACAATCAACTAAGGTTGATTCTTCCATCAATCAAAAAAATTCAAATCTTACACAGGTTATCATATGCTTGGGAAAAAACCTAGATCATTACAATTATAAAATAGTTGCACCTAGAATTGGAACTTGAAACCTTAGGGCATCTTGCAAGTGTTTTCTTTTGCTAATGGTTCTACAACTGTTCTTGTTTAAAAAATTGTTATCCTATCCTTCTATTTTGTTTTATCATCTAATAATGAAGCCAAGGTACATAAAAACCACAACCAAGTTGCCAAGGGAATATTAGAGGGTTGTGCAACATAGGAAACCCTAATCGCAACCCATATCCAATGCTGAGAAGGAATTTGTCCTCTGCAAACAATATTTTATCACAAAGAGGTGTGTAAAAAAATCATTTGACATGCACCATGCCTTTACATTGATGATCCATGTAATTAAGTAGAAACAATAGAAATAAATCACCTAGAAATCCCACCCAAAATGGTGACATGAAAGTGCATCACACTAGAAAAATTTCTTGCAAATATTAAATGCAACATGGGCATCACACAACCCCATAAATCCATACCAAAAATTTATAAATTCCATTCCTGTATTCTTAGAATTCAAAATTTGATGGTTCATAAGAGTCATTAGGCATTAATGGTGTTTTGAGATCGAAAACACACTTCCTGGGAGATTGTTGGAGTTTCAAGCCCAAGCCTACCATTGAACCAATGAGAAAACATCAACATGTTTACAACCCTGAATAAATGCTTTTTCCAGGTGTTGGACCTTAGACCTACTAGGAATTTCTTATAAAAAAGTCAAAGAAAAGAACACCCTTTACATCAAAACCCCAATGAGAAAACCTCCCTTGAGCATTAGGCTTTGGGAATACCCTAGAATGCTTACAGGAAATCCAAGAAGATAAAACGACTCTAATCTTGAAACCTCAATGAGAAACCCGTTGTTGGTCATTAGGCATCGAGCATCAGGCCAGTTGCTTAATTTTTGTTGAATGTTTGAAGATGACGAAAATGACAAACATTGAACCCTGATCATCGATGATGACTTAGAAAAAGAGGGTTAAGGAAATAATCAGGGGTTGGGAATTGGGAAGATGATGGAAGGCATGCTACAAATAAAGAAATGAAAGGTGTCAAAGATGTCTATAAACTAAAGCTTGATAAGATCAACACTTGGAAATTTTTAGGAATCAAAGTTTAGGCATCGAAGATACTAATGGAAATGGGCTAAAAAATGAGAGGGAGGCAAGGCGAAGAATGACGAACAAAAAAGATGACACACTAGAAATTTATACAAATCACCTTTGTCGAGCATCGGGGATTGGGAATATCAATTTTCACATGATTTTTAAGGAGATAAAGGTAAAGATAGCATTGACAACCCAAATCCTAAAACACCATAAAACCAACACTTAGAGGCTTCCTCAAGGCTTCAAAATTCAAGGGTTGGGAAAACCTTATAGTATGTAGATGATTAAAGGGATCACTAATAGCTTGAAAGACCAAAAAATTTGACACTTAGAATATTTTCAAAGGATATCAATGTGAACTCGGAAGCCAATAGAAATGACATGTAGGTATGAGGGTAAAGGAAAATTCAAAACCTCGACAATTCAAACACTTAATTATTTTTCATATTTTTGGGACTTGGATTTTGACTAAGGCATGGAAGGAGAAGGTCAATGCAAGGTCTATAGGAGTAACAACATGCAATATGGCCCTAGTAAGATCTCTCAGATCGAAATTATTACTAATGGACCATGAGTCATAGGCAAAAAATGAGACAAAATTTTGGGATGCCAACAGGTACAATTATCTCATAATATTTAACATCAACTAATAACCTATAACACTAACCATACAAATTGACACAAATATAACACCTTTAGAACCATAAGAAACCAATAGCATGTACTAGGAGGAAGAATCTTCCCTTGAAGGATGGTTATCAATTCCATGTTTCAAAAAATAAAATTCAATAACTTGTAAAGAGAGACATAACATAGGAATGAATTTGAACCTCAATGAAAAATGAAACCTCATGAAGTGAGTATCAATAAATAAATATGATTAATTTTTTATTTTTTTTAAATATGTGAAGCACTATTAGTGGTGGTGTGAAGAACTTCTAGGTTCTTTTCACATTTGGTTAGTTAAGTTTACCTAGAGCATTTACTTTATGTGTTTCAAGTCATGATTATGACACTTGCTATAATCCTAGTTGTTTTTTGTCTCACATTTGCCTATATATACAAGGCTCTTCTTACACATTAATGAATTATATTTGTATATTTTCATCTTTTAATAGAATATAATTATTCTTTCATTTTGAGTCTTATATTTTCATTGAACTCCTTTGATCTTGGATGACTATCTCCATGGAAAATATTATATGTTATTAAAGCTTGTGGGATTGTTTCTTATTCTTTTTATAGGTCTAGGTTGTAGATATTGTATTTTTATAAAATTTGAGTATACTCTTTTCTTGCATTGAATGACGACTTATAAAATTAATTTTTTTTGATAGAAATACTAGATTTAAGGGGTTATTCTTTGTGGCTTTGTATTGTCAGTGTATTTTAAAGTTTCACAAAGTAAATTTGATCACACCATTGAATCTAGAGTATTAAGAAAGTGACTTTTGTATTATCTATAAGGGTTTTAAAAAAAAAAATTGTTGGGATTTAAAGTATTTTTGGGAAAAAATGACCTTGTCATTGTGTTTAAAAGGCTTTAAAACATAAATTAACCATCAAATCATCAAAATCCAAGAACTTTGTCTCAAGCCATCAAGGATCTTTTTCCCTCCATTGTCTATATGGTCATACTATTAGTAGAATATTTTCTACATAATCTTGGTGGATACCATACTTATAGGTATGTAACAATTGCACACGTGTATGTAGATATCTAAATTTTTATTCTATTTAAAAAAATTAAGAATGACTTTTTTAGTAAGTGTCCACAACATAGAGTACTTGATAGGGTATTGTTAATTTTTTCACATCCAATTGTGGCTTAATCTAACATCAACAATGCATTCCTCCACTAGCAACCAAGGCATTGCCACCTAGCAAAAAATATAGGTGGCACTCATTTCACTATCCCCATTGATAGAAAATAGCTCATGCATCACCATCAAACCATTCTAATTTACCACAAGTAGTTTTTTGCTAGGCAAGCAATTTTTAGAAGTTCTTGAAAACAATAATTTTAGGTATGGATGATAGTTTTGGACTCTAGAAGCATATTCCATCCAAACAAGGAATAGTCAATTATATGATGTCACCTTGACAAAATAGTTTCTCCACCCCAACTCACCCTCGTGACTATTGAAATTTTAAATTTTTGCATGTAATCTTCAAACGACAATATCTTTCATATATGAAGCTCTTTTTTAATGTATTTTCTAAATTTTGGGCTAGTTTTTGTTACTTCATAATGGTACATGTTATTTTTTAATTTTTATGTATATTTTTTTAGAATTTATAGATTACTATAAGTGTTCCTACATAGTTCTCATTTTGGGACCTTTACGGGCGCCATTTAGGCTCATATGAGCTCCTTTTTGGGTGTATTTTATTAATTTCATAAATTTTCAAGCTCTACATAGTATTACTATTGGCTCATTTTGGTTGTTCTCTTAATCTATTTTTTTTTTATTGCAAGCACATTTTGATATCTGTAAAGCATTGAGATTAAGTCCACTTGGTGATATTTGTTGGTGGCAATTATACTTGCACTAGATATAAAATTCCTAGATCATATTATGCTAGGGTGATCATTAATTGAGTGAATTAAGGGTTTCTTTGTGGTTGTGCTTGCATACCTTTTGGTTTGTGTTCTATCTTTCTTACTTCATCATGGAGCAAATTTCAATTCTATTTCTAAAATCGTATAGCTATATTGCATGATCATGTGAAATGAACAAATTATTTAAAGATAAGAGGTTATACATGATTATTCATAGGATTGATGGTGAACCAAAAGATTATCATTCAAAGATTAAGTGGCTGAAAAAATATGAGAAATCCATTGGCTATTTGTGCTTGTATGTCTCTCTTGAGTTGTTTCACATTGACCACCTTACTACACCTATGCCTATGTGGATTACATTGTCAAGTTTATTTGTGAAAACAAATAAAATCTAATGATATTTGTTGGAAAATGAAATAATAAGTTTTAATCCATGTAATTTTCACAACATATACGACCATCACCAAATTTAATTCATTTAGAGCAGAATTGAAGTATTAAAAAATATTAAAGGTGGATACACAATTGATATTGTTCTCTCTAAGCTAGGACTTGACTATTTTGTGTTTGTGTCTACTTTATATGCTACAAAGAGTGCTTTGAGGAGTGATTTCAAGATGCGTACCTTTGAGGATTTTATTTTCACTCACTAGGGATCAATGTAAGCTTATTCAAAAAACAACTTGAAGGATTTGAAACCACAATATTTGCTTGCAAAAGATGAGAAGGATTTTAGTGTAAAAGAGAAGAAGAACAAGAATTAAATGAATATAATATCTGAATTAGTTTGAAATAATATGCCAAAAAATTAGTTGGGGATTCTATGAATATATTAAATTCCTTCAAGTTAAGCAATATCCTAGTTGGACTATAAACAATTCATTTTAAAGAGGCTTCCACTCTTAGGAAGAAATTTGAAGAGCTTCATTTCCAATGTGTTTCGTGAAGGTAATAAAAGTGTCGATTATTTTAGTAATTGGGGAGTTTATAGAAAAGGGATAGCAATGATATCTTACCCACATAAGAAATTGGATTGATTGGTAATGATGTTTGGAATTATGATGCATATCACTTTATAAAGAAAAGATAAAGATCAATCAAAGGATAATTAAATCACCTCTAATAATGATGATTACTATGCTAAGATAACATCTTCTAATGAGTTCTACTCTTGGTTGTTAATATTCCTTTCAAGAACAATTAGAAGATTATATAGGACAACTAATAACGACAAGGGTAATTTTACAATGGGTGGTGATAGGAATCGACTAGAACCCTCTTCTTGCTATGTGATTCACAAGAATGAGAAAGTTTGGAGGATTTTAGCAATAGGAGGGTTAATGCCTTATTTAAAAAGATTAAAGGGGCATACTATGGCTATAGATAAATCCTTTGCTAAGTGGTGGAAGGAAAATAGTCCCATTGTAGGGTATGGAATGTTTCATAATGAAGGAGCTTGTTGTGCATGTAACTAGTTTACCTATGGAGGGTGAAAAGTGTTCAAAGATAGGAGGGTTGGGGAGGAAGCCATGAATATGTTTTGTTTCATAGTGGAGGAGCTTATTGTACATGCAACTAGTTTAACTATGGAGGGTGGAAAGTGTTCAAAGATAGGAGGGCTGGGGAGGAAGCAATGGCGACATTCCTTAGGCTTGGTGAAAAACTTGTCCAACTACACTATGGGCATGTGAGGAGTTCTCTCAAATTGTTATTGGGGGAAGTGCATTATATAATGATGTACTTATTCTCAAAGGAAGATTTAAATTAGTTTATGGGTACCATTTTGTCCCATTAAACTATTTTAGGCACAAAATGGTGGTTTCCTTTATGTTCTATCTTCTTTCATTAAAGAAACTTCTATGAAAGAATGAAAATGAGCTCCGAATATGACCCCCCTTCACCAAGAGTTAATCTTCTTGCTAGTCAATTTTATGAAAGAATCCTAATCCTAGAAGTCTTGTTATGAGTGTCATGTTGAGGGAGGAAGAGTAAATAGAGTTGTGTATTACTCTGACACCTCCTTTAATAACTCTAAACATTTCTTGAAGAACTCCTTTAAGGATGTTGAGAAGATGGTCCCTATTGGTTTAGATATAGAGTGCTCCTTCTTGAGGGAGATAATCTTGGAGTATCAAGAGGAATATGAGTCAATACTTGGAGGATTATGAAAACCATAGAGAGATTAAAAGAAAGAGAGTGGTTGAGAAACCCACGACCAAACTGTTGGTAGTGAGAAGAATGAATAAGGGAAACAAATTGAACATAAAAAAGACCTTGGAAGATGAAGCTATAGCCAAGAAATATGTGGATGCAGATAGTCAATATAATGTTCATCTAGAGGAAAAAAGTACAAAGAAGGGAAAGATAAATGTCTTCCAAAACTGGCACTTGGAGTACCTTTCCCTTGAATACTAGATCCTTCACCCAACATCCCTAAAGACTTCTTTATTTTGTTATAAAATCCTTCTTCTATGTAGGAGTTTTTTGATGTCTTGGGAATTGTAAAAGAGGCCATGGATACTCAACACTCCCTAACGAAATGGTTCTATGTTGAAATCAACATATTAAATTTGAAACATTTCATTATTGAGAAAAGGATTGGAGGATATATCCAGGTTGATATGGAGGAAGAGAATAAGATCTTTCAAAGTTAGGATGTTGTTCCTAGAGTGAACAAGTTGGACCTGAACCTTTTTCAGTTAAAATAAAGTAGTGCCACCATGCTAGTGGAGTTAGAAAATTGGAAAAAAGACCATGATAGAAGATTGGTCATTCTCAATGAGGAGCTAACAAGTATTAAGGATAATCTTAACAGGGTCATTCAAATTAGGTGTAGACACCTAAATGACCTAGGCCTGCAAGCTTCATTTTACCACTTTCGTCCTAGCATAATTAAGTCATTTAATTATGTCATTGGTCCACATTCGACTATTGATTAAATAATTCATAATTATTTAATTAATTCATGTCATTTGTTTCTCCTTGATTATTAAATAAATAAATATTATTTATTTATCTAATATGTCACTAATTATCTAAATCTTCCTTTAATTAAATAAATTCCTTAATTTATTTAATTCCCCTTTGTCATTTATTTCTTCTTGATTATTAAATAAATAAATTTTATTTAATTACGTCACTAATTAGGTCCCCTTTCTTTCCAAAATTAAATAGATTCTAATTTATTTAATTTTTGTCCACTTTCCACTATAATTAAATAATTATTTTAATTATTTAATTATTCATTAGCTTTTTCTCTCATTAAAATTAAATAAATTTGATTTATTTAATTTTAGTCAATTCTCTTGAATTTTGAATTAAATCATTATTTAATTCAAAATGATTCCTTTTGTCACATTCCTCCATAATTAAATAATATCTTTATTATTTAATTATTTACTGGTCACCTGGAGTAAATAAATTTTATTATTTAATTTCTCCAGAACTCTTTGTCCGTGCCAATCTTATCCTCCAGATCAAATCTTATCTTTTGACATCTCATTTAATTTCGACCCTTGATTGAATTATCTTATAATTCAATCTTAGCCATTCATTTCTTGACATTGCCCTAATTTTGACCTAACCCTAATTCTTATTGCAACATTCAATCTTGATCATTGATTCTAGGGTATTTGTCATCTTCTCATCCTGGCCACACGTTCAAAATTGCAGTTTTTATAAAATGGCAATTTTGTTCTTATTTCTGGGATCTCATGCTCATTTTGTCAACTTAGGTTATTTTGTCATTTGCAGTCATTGTCATTTTAGTCTATTGTGAGGTCATTGTGAGGTCATTTCTTTTATACAAATCCTTCAACACTTGCATAGGGCTTTGTCATTTGTCATAGTTGCTCATTTGAAATCTGAGGGCATCTTTATTTACTGCAAGCTAGGAGGTGTAACAAAGGTCAACCATGGAAGATGAAGACTTAGGGTAACATTGTTCCTTTTGTTTTCATTTTATTTCCTTTGTGCTTTGTTATTTCATTGGAATCTTAATGTTATTGTGCTAACCCCTCTAACAATAATCTGATTTTCCCTTGATTACATTAGGAAGTGTACAATCTAGAATAGTGGCATGGGAATAAATATTCTCATCAAGAAAATTAAAGGAGTGTTTGAAGAACTAGAGATTCAATGTGTGGGAGAAAATAATAACAATGTTGATAAGAATGTAAAGGTAGGTCCTTGTGCTAGGACTAGGAGCAATAAAAAAGAAGTCCATTGAGGAGGAAAAAAGGAACTCTATGACTTTGTTAAACTTCACACGAGCTTTTACAAGCAGGACTTGAAGGCAATTGAAATCTTGAAACAACTGTAGGTATGGGTGTCCTATTCCTCTATTTTTATATTTTGTTATTTATTGGTCTAGGTGTTATGTTCTTTTTTGCTAGAGGCATTTAGATTTGTGATCGATGAATTTTTTTCTGTCTTTTCTAATCTTTTTTTGGTTGTAAAGAGTTTTAGGGTCCCTTCAAAACTTTTTTTAACTAATTAATCAAAAACTATGTTTTAAAGGAAAATAATATTTTCATAGTATTATTTTATGTGAGTTTGTTGAGTGTTATTGTTGTTGCGTGGATAGATAGGATTTCATAAAACTATCCACGTAATAAACTCATAATTGTATGAGCAAAGGATTTGTCATCTAGTAGGTGTAAGTATGTTATAGAAATTGACTTATCTTCACTAGAATAGGCAAATAATTAATTTATTGATAGGAATTTATGTTCTCCCTTTGTACCTTTAAGCACAATGATAAGAAGACACACATAACTTATACTTTCTAAAGATGTTTATGGTATTGGTAAAAATAGGTTTTTGAAAGGGCCCAAACCTTTTTACATCATAACAACTCAAGGCACACAAAATGAGCTTAATGAGGAATGAGACAACCAAAGAGGAAAAAAATAAAATTACAACCAAGCTACCAATGATAAGAAAACACCCAAGGATATATCCTAAACATTGCTAGACCTTTCCCTAAAAAGCCACACACCCCTACCTGAGTGTGTGGATGATAGATGAAATTGGGTAGACCTTTCTTTCACCTTTGAAAAATAGTCCAAGAAACAAAATTCTGTAGGCCCTTAGACTAAGGAAAATGGGGAGGGGAATCCATCTCAAATGATCCAAATTGAGGCATTTTATAGGAAGAACACCTAACCAAAAATGTTGATGAATGAGAAACCACAACATGAAATATCAAGTGTTACACCTAATCTGAGAGTGAACTAGGCACAATGGAATTGGATAGTGGAGTAACTAGATTAGGAACTTGTGAAGACACCCCAATAGGAATTGAGGGAGCCATAAGAGCCTCAGTAGGCCTAAAAGGAACTATTGTAGGAATTGGAACCATTAAATGGGGCCCTAATTGATGCAACTCCCCTGAGTTGGAGTTAGAGCTCTTAGGATTCATTGTAGGGTGGTGGGGAAGGGTGTTCCACTATCAATTAGATGAGGTCAACTTGTAGATAACATGATAGCAATTTGAAGTTAAATATCCAATGGATAATCAACATTTGAAGTAGTTTGAAGTAGGACATACCCTTGTAGTCAATATATTGAGTACAAGACTAATCTTCCATCTCCACGATAACCTACATAGAAAAAGCCATCAATATATACCTTTTAAAAAGTGTTTATCATTATTCTTTTAAAAACTCTAAAAATGAATTTTAGAACCATATTGAAAACACAAAGTATAAGTATACAATAACAAATATTTTATTTTCATTTGAAAATAAGAAAGGGGTGATTTTCACTGCCAAGTTGGAGGAGAATACACATATTGCAAAGGATGTGTTCAATAATATTTTAATTGTTTGGTATTTCAAAAATGTTCTATGCAAAGGATGTGTTCAATAACATTTTAATTGTTTGGTATTTCAAAAGCTATATTATTTGTGCCACACTAGACCAAACATGAGCAACATAAGAAATGAAAAGCTTAGCATTACCTAGCAAAGTGAGCCCCATCAAAAGAGGCACAACATTTAGTTATGGGAAAATAAAAAATGTTTTACCATGCCATAATGGAAATTCTAACAACAATAAATAAAGTTAAAAAATTAAATGATGTGGCTATATTTGATTGTAGTGCTTAGCCTCTTCACATTGTATGGTGACTTCCCTTAAATTTATTCCATTCACCTGTATGCACTGGGTTTTAAACTAAAATCATGTCATTTTATCTTTAGAATTCAACATGCCTAACACACCAATGTATATATACAAAGTTTTGACTATAGTTTAAAATGATTTCCTTGTGAAATTGGGTAACCAACTATGAGGAGAATTTTAATGCCAAGGTAAAATAGTAATGTTAAAGTAATATATTTTTGGTGGGAATTTCTATTTCCATCTCATTTTGCAACATTGAAAAATAAAAGTAACAAAAACAACAATGTAGTGGGGTGGCACTGCAAATTGAAAAAGGGTACTATGTAGATTGCAACAAACACAATATGATGCAATAATACAAATTTTGAACAACACTAAAATGGATAGTGTTTCAAGTTTTCTTCATTCTATAGTCATAAAAATCCAAAATTTGGGGAAATAGTTGCAACATGCAAGTAGTTGGAGTGTTCAAGCAATGAGTGGAGCGTGTAAGCAATGAGTGCAAGTAGAGTAGAGTTTATGATATGTAAGAAAATCTACATTTTATTTGGACAAGTTATATGAGCCATGTTGAAATTGAATGATAACTATTGATGTATAAATCAACATTAAAAAAAAAAGTGTAGCTATATATTAGCACTTGTATCTAAAGGAGGTTCAAGGATTACACTGATAGAAAACTATATGTATGTTAATATGTTAGAAAGTGTGTATTTTTGCATGGGTGTGCTACAAATTATAGTTGCATGTGGCTGGATTAAACAATTAATAATAAATATTAAATAATGGAATGAAATAAACATAGAAAAATCTAGACTTTTTCCTCAAAGAAATTAAGTATTATGTGATTATCAAATATTTGCATACAAATTTAAAACATAAAGCAATACAAATGAAAAAAGAAAGTTTCCATCAAACTGACAAGAAACATGCAAATGGAAATATAATGTTTCCATCGAGTTTTCAAATTAATATTTATCTGGCTTTTATGTGATAAGTGAGATTTTGGAGGCTTTTACCTGATATTTTGGAGGCTTTTACCATTAAACGACAACTGGTTTACCATTAAACGACAATTGAAACTTGTTTTTCGACGACTCAACAGTGGTTTGTAGACATGAGACTTGTTTCAGACTCAAATCTCACACTATATATAGTCTATCGACAAAAAATGAATTGATTATATATTAGAATATAGTGCTTTATTTTGAAGAGATTTGTTGCCATATACATTTCCAAATTGACTTAGCATTGAATTAGATGACACACCAAATTAAAACTCAAATGTCTGCACATGCCAAAAAAAATAAAATTATTAAGCATTATTCTTGCACAATATAGGAGGGTTTGTGCAACACATTTTAAACAATCCATTGTTGAGGAAAATGAAGGAGAATGGGAGAGTAAGATGAAATCAAAGAAACATTAAAAGATGGCATATTATGGATATGTAGTTGGACTTCTTATATTATGGATATGTAGTTGTACTTCTTGGTTGTAAAAAGGTATTTTGAGTGATGCTTTTGGCAAGCATTTTGGGGAAGATATTTTCCATGCCGCATACAGGGTAATTGATTTATTTTTCAAATGGAAAAGCCCACAACTAATTTAAAAAAACAAATATTAATATATTGCCAAATATGAAGAAATTCAAATATATACTTTTGCATAATGCGCATCTCCTTAATTGCTCACAGATTAGTAGATAAGCAGCATTATGATATAGAAAAGATGAGTATATATGAGCATGATTTCCATAGAAGGGCACAATTTTTCCTTTTCTAGGTGGGGGTGATGTGTAGGTGAAAGGGATGATAGTGTGGGAGTTTAAACAACAAATTAAAATTGAAAAGTAGAAGCTTCACTTGGTCATCTCCCATTAACAGTGCAATAAATTCTCATAGTGGGAAATATTCATTTGGGCACCTTTATTTTATGTGTTTTTTTGCTCTCCGTTGTTTCTCTCCCCTCTCACTCTTCTGTTGATTTATATCATTTGGAACATGGTTTACTTTGTGGATTTGGTAATATATAAGAATAATGGTTCAAAGACAATATGTTTTTAATCACAGGTGAGAATATGGATTCAAGCTAATTTAATTTTATATTAAATCCCACTTAGCAGCCCTATGGTACTTTAGGAATAATATAAAGGCCTAAAGTTTTCAAACAAAAATAAATTGTCCATTCATTCTAATTATGGCCCCTATGATAAAAAACCATATATATATATAGAGTCAATTTTATCATGTAAGCAAAGATAAAAGGTTATGAAGTATACAAAGTTTTTCAATTGTAAGGTAAATTTTATGTTAGAGGAGGGAATTTTGTTTGTTACAAGGAAGAATTGCAGAGAGGGCAAACTAATAAGTTATTTTGCAAGTCTAGCAGCATGAAGAATAAAGATCCATTTGTCATATTCTATATGTTCTTGTCTAGTAACAAATTCATGTGTTTCTGCATGCCCAATTTGGACATTTTCATTTGCTACATAAGATTAGACATTGGTCTTTGTTACTTGGCATTGATCTAACACTTCAAATCCATAATAATAAACATATTTCTAGAAGGTATAAGTTATAATCATCTTCTTGTCTTGATGGTGCTTAAAGGTATAAAAGGATAACATAAATGTCTATCAATTAATTAGTTTTCTCTAATTTTTATAAATTGTGTTCACAATTTTTTTAAAGTATAAATGTTCATACATGCAGTTGCTAGATGTAAAATATTTCACTCATGTAATTGTGATTTTTTTAGATGTCTACAATGTAAGGTCTTGTTGATGGGTCTTTTAACATAACCAATTCAAGCAGAATGAAGATCACTCCACTTTTCTTAAAAAGTGGTCTAATCCTAGTAATCAATCAATTCCAAGGTTCTATGTACCAATTCATGGTAGTGTTGAAGCAACAAAGTGACCTCTATGTGATTTATTTATTCAAGGGGTTTGTGTTGGTAAAAATCAAGCTTGACAATTCCTATATCCCGTATGTTAGATTTTCTAAAACAAATAATAAATATTTTAAGATCTTGGATGAAATTATTCTTACTCTACTCCTAATCTAATTGATTATAAAAAAGAAAAAAAAGATGTTAGGCTTCGAACGAATAAAAATAAAAATAAATAGACAATGATACACTCAATTTTAGCCTTGAATCTAAATAGTTTGATGAAATCTAAATAATCTATAAAGTAATGATCAACATTTCACCCTATCAAAAATAATATAAATGCAAAAGAAATCAATGAAAAATATATTCAAGCTAGATGCATAAAACCACTATATTACATGCATAGATTTTACACACAACCCTACTTTAAGAACTCTCAAGATTACACCACTTAATTCAACTTAAAGAACATAAAATAAAGATATGTCACAATCAAGGAAGAGAAAATTTAGAAGAAGTAGGCATGAACCTTTGATTAATTTGTAATGGGTGAATTGTAACTTCCAACAAGATTGCCTATACTAAAAATTTGATAGTTTTCTTTCTTTCCAAAAGTTCTAACCTTTAACAATGTTGTCAAAACTAACATATATACCTATCTTGGGTGCCTAACACTACATATCCAAGAGCATGTCAACTTGGACCTTAAATTGATCCTTGGACCCAAAAGTTACAAGTTTCATTTATTTCTAATAAACTTAGGCCTCAAGTTAATTTTTTTTTTTGTGGCCTAAAAAATAATTACAATAGAGTACACTCAAAAAAGTATTGACATACATCACGATGAAGAAAATAAAATGGATGAGAATAAAAAAGGAGTGTCAGGCTCATTAATGGTGCTACAAAATCTAATTACTCCTTCACTCTCCTTGCATGCGTACTACTAGGAACACATGAGACCAATAGAAAATTAAAAAACAAAATCCTTCTAGATTAGTTAGTAACTATGATTAGTTCATTTCTAGCTCATTAAATCATACATTCAACCTATAATGAGAGAACCTAGATTAAAAAATAGTGAATAAAAAAGCCTTAAAAGTATTGAATTAGAGTTACACCACTTTGCGTACCATATACCAAGTATAAATCCCTAAGTTTCATAGAGTCTCATTGGAAAATTAGATTTTGGGATTCAAACATGATTCATACTTGGAGTATTAGGGATCCAAGAAGTTGGATCTCTAAAATAAAAGGAGGCATACCATTAAGTTAGTATAATTTGTTTTTAATCATGTTCAAAATGTACCATACTAAAGAAAAACAAACTTTGAACCCAAGGAAGGAAGATAAATATAAAGTTTTGGGGTTTGAGGATTGGGAATAACTCATAATAGGTACACATATAAGGGGATTCCTAAACTTGCAATATTTCTAAATAATATAGCATAGAAAAGTTGGGGTTTGAACTTTGAGAATACCTTGGAATGAGTATCCAATTAGATAAATGCCTAAAGTTGTAATCTTGAAAAGAGATAGTGAAAAATAATTACAGGTCAGATTTTGAATATACCATAAAATAAGTACTTAAGCACAAGGATGAACAAAGCTCCAACTCCAAAAAATATAGCATGAATTTCAAGTATGAGAGATATACTTTGGCAATTAGAAGTAGACCCTAACAAGAATCCCTACTTGATGAATGATATAGCATGGGATAGTAAGCAACCAAAATTTGGAGATGTCACGAAATAGGTACTCTTGAACAAGAACACCCTCAAAACCACAATATTGATAGATAAATTAGTGAAAAAATGATTAGGGATCATTGTTGCAGTCATGGTAGGAGGGTTCAAAAAGAATAGTCCAAACTGTGCAGCTAAGAGTCAACACAGGGAAAATAACACAAGAAACTGATATGTAAACATGAATTTTTTTGAATTGATAATCTTACATGCAACATAGACCTCAAGAACGAATATCCAGGGCTCATAGGCCTACCTCAAGGGATTTCAATAGTAAAATTGGCCAAAGGCCTTATTACATGCCCCCAAAGGGTTGATGCAAAAATCTAAGTATCTAACTGCTCATGAAATACTAACTAATGATATACAATGAATTACAATGATCTTAAATATGCTCCTCAAGCTCTGACTAAAGGTTTGCGTTGACCACAAGGGTTCATAAACCTATTGAATGATCATACATGACAATCAACCTCAAGATATGGAAAGGTAACTCCATGCGAAAAGAAATAACTTGCGAATCTCTAGGATAGGTCCCAATGAACCCAAGATGCTTGTATGATGTCCTATTAAGCTCTGCATGATCGGGAATAGGTCCACACTAAGAAATCTGGACTAGGTCAGCCCCAAATTCCCTGACTGGTAATTACAATAAAATTCTGAGAGCGATAACTTTCAGTAGACAAATGCAAATGATGTGAAATTTGAATATGTGCTAGATGTCAATGTGTAGATGCTATATTTTGCTCGACGAGCTAGGAAATGATGATGTGGTAAAATGAAAAATGAAATACTGAAATTGTTACTGAATATAATGCAAGAAAAGAAATGTTTTTGGTTGATACATGATTGCTTTACAACCAAGGATTCTCTTGCATCAGACACTCGGGGTTGGAAGAAAAGTGAGTTCCTCACTTTCCAAGGCTAAGAGAAAAAACCAAAGCATTACACCTCAGCCTGAGAAATACATGATGAATCCCCCACTAGTCTATCTTTCCACTTCACAAGTTATTCTTTGTATTGCTTGTTCCTAGTGCTCCTTTTAGTTCTGGTATCCAAAATCTGTTTAATATCCTTTGGTTCTTGATGTGGTAATTTATCCTTCAAATCTATTTCATCACTACTACCACTTGACTGTCCTTCATGAAACTCATATATGTCTGCAACATTGAAAATAGGTGATATACCCAATATCTCTAGTAACTCTACTTCATATACATTTCCAGAATCAAACTTCCTTAGAATCTTACACAGTCCAAACTTCCTCATCTTCAACTTATTGTATGTTCCTATTGGAAATCTCTCCTTCCTCAAATATACCATCACTTCATCTCCAACAACAAATTCCTTATGTATTCGGTGCTCATCTGCCTTCCCCTTATACTTACTATTCATGTCTTCCAAATTCTTCTAGACCTGATTATGCAATGTCTCAATGAAATCTGAAAACTCTTCTACCTCAACACTCCTTTTGTTCTCCATACTGACATTTTTTAACTCTACAACTCCTCTAGGATGTGTTCCAGTAATGATCTCAAGTGGTTTCTTCCTTGTACTCCAATTCACTAAATTATTGTATGTAAAATCTGCCTATGGTAGAACTATATCCCAACTTCATGTCTTATCTCCAACCAAGCATCTCAGCAAGTTACCCAAAAAAATTTTTACCACTTTTGTTTGTCCATATGTTTGTGGGTGATATGTTGAACTAAACTTCAAATCTATCTTCATCTTCTTCCACAATGTCTTCCAAAAGTATCTAATGAACTTGGTGTCTCTATATAAAACTATATTCTTAGATAATCCATGTAATCTCACAATATCTTTGAAAAATAAGTCAGCAACATGTACACCATCATTAGTCTTCTTACAAGTAATGAAATGTGTCATTTTAGAGAGTCTATCCACTACTACCATTATAGAATCATAACTTCTCTGTGTTCTTGGAAACCCCAATATGAAATCAATGCTTATATCTTTCCAAGGTCTCTTTGGTATTGTCAAAGGCTTATATAACCCAATATTTTGACTACTCCCTTTTGCAACTTGAAAAATTCTACAACTTTGAACATACTTACTTACATCCTTATATATTTGTGGCCAAAAATAATGTTCACTCACCAAGCTACTATCTTATCCACTCCAAAATATCCTGCTAAGCCTCCACTATGCTTCTCCTTTATCAAATTCTCCCTCATTGAACTCCTCAGAATACACAACTAATTTCCCTTCAACAAACATACCTTCTTGAATGAAATAGTCCAACCATTGGCTCCGGTTTGTAACTACTAGTTCCTTACATTCTTTCCAAGCTTCACCAAAATCTGCATCATCTACATACATATGCTTCAATTCCTCAAATCCCAATACTTCTATCCTCATTTTTGTTAGCAAATTCTTTCTCCTACTTAATGCATCTGCAACTTTGTTTGACTTGCCACTCCTATGTTTCAACACAAATGTGCGACTTTTTAAGAACCCAATCCATCTCATATGTCTTTGATTCAACTTTCCTTGACTGTTCAAATACTGCAAAGCTTGATGGTTTGTATACAACTCAAAATCCATAGGAAACAAATAATGTCTTCACTTCTTCAAGGCTTTAATTATGGCATAGAATTCTAGATCATAAACTGAATATCTTATCCTGGCATCATTCAACTTCTCATTGAAATAAGCAATAGGTATTCCTTCTTGAATCAACACTAATCCAATTGCATTTCCACTTGCATCACAATCAACTTGAAACACTTTGTCAAAATCCTGTAATGCTAACACTGGCTATTTTGTCACCTTTTGCTTCAACAATTCAAAACTTCTTTATGCTTTGAATGTCCACTTAAATTCCTTTTTGTCTCCTCTCATTTTCTTTGTGACATAGTCGAAACTTGTGAGGCCATAAAATGATCTTACTTCTCCAATGTTCAATAGTGTAGGCCATTCTACAATTTCCTTGACTTTCTCAAGATCCATCTTCAATCCTTTGACATAAATAACAAATCCCAAATATGCCAACTCTATCTTCATAAAGCTACACTTCTTGACATTAATCATTAACTTCTCTTCTCTCAATCTTTGCAATACTTGTTGGATGTGCCACAAATTCTCTTCTCTAGTCTTACTAAAAATCAAAATATCATCCAAGTAAACAATGACAAACTTACCCAAGAATTTCTTCAGTACCTCATTCATCAATCTCATGGAAGTGTTCGATGAACTGGTCAATCCAAAAGGCATTACTAACCACTCATACAATCCTTCATTTGTCTTAAATGCAATCTTCCATTCATCTCCTCTGATTCTGATTTGATGGTATCCACTCTTTAGATCAATGTTTGTGAAATACTTTTCTCCACTCAAATAGTCCATAATGTCATCCATCCTTGGCAATGAAAATCTATACTTGACAATGATCCTATTGATAGCTCTTGAATCAATACACACTCTCCACTCTCCATCTTTCTTTGGTGCAAGTACAACAGGTACCACCCATGGGATCAAACTTTCTCTGATCAATCCTTTCCTCAACAACTCTTGTATCTATTGGTTCAACTTTGCATTCTTTGCTGATGTCATTCTATGTGCTGCCTTATTTGGAAAACTTGCTCCTGGTATAAGGTCTATATGATGACTGATGCTCCAGACTAGAGGTAATCCATCAGGTACATTCTCTGACATGATGTCTTCATACTCTATCAACAATTTTGATACTTCTTCACTTTCTGCGATAAGGTTCTCTACCTCTAGACCATTGTTTTTCTTTGGAATAAATGCAAAACACATATTCTCATGCCTTAATCCATCAAGAAATTTCCTTCCATCTCCCAGACATAGTCTAGAAGTGCCACAAAATTTAGTCTTCTCCTCGTCTTCTAAAGGTATCAACTTGATTTTCTTTCTATTTGAAGTCACAATATAAGTATTCCTTCTTCCATCATGAACTGATTTCTTATTATATTGCCATGGTCTTCCTAATAGTAAATGAAATGCATCCATAGGAATAATATCACATAATACTTCACCCCTATATGACCCAATATGAAATTTCACCAAACATTTCTCATTCACTAATATCTTATGATCATCTTGAATCCATGCTATCCTATAGGGGTTCAGATGTTTCAATCTCTCCAATTTCAACTTGGTTACCACTCCTCTGAAACTAGATTATTAGTGCTACCACTATCAGTGATAACTTTACATACATTTCCTTTAGACTTATATCTAGATTTGAATAGAATCTTCCTTTGTGGTGGTTCTTTAGTCACTCATCAAAGGTCTCCTCATCACCTATGATTCACCTTTCTCAAGTTTTCCAATTGAATTAGGGGATCCAATAGGTTCTTCATCCACCTAAGTTGCTCTTCCGGTATGCTCTGGTTTCTTCTCGGTACTTCCTTGATGGCATTCAAATTATCTATGTCCTTCACCTCCATA
>VDFB02049637.1:0-29522 GCA_007258455.2 Sequoia sempervirens
TGGTGCATAGTCATTTTGCATCCTTAAACATTAAAAATAACAAAAACATGGTCTAGTTATATACCCTAGTCTTAGTTCTATCCATGAATTGGCATTCATATCCATTCATCATATTAGAAAGTCTTTTATGGTCCAAACAAGATTACAAAGGAAGAGAAAAGAAATGGACTTCATCCAAGAAGAAGATTACTTTTTCAATCATACTAGCAACATGAATTTTGGATCCTCTTCCAATGAATCACCTAGGCCACAATCATCATTTCACAATCCTTCCAAAAAATTCATGATTAAAGACAAACATATACCTATAACTAGGAAGAGGTTGAGGCAGTAGCCCAAGATCCCAAAGTAGCACAATTTATGGATGAAACAATGGCACAAGACCCACAATAATTTATAGCCAAGTTATTGCATAGTGGAGCTAAACTTCCCATATGGATTTGATCTCAATACATTTCAAGCAACATATATCAATGAAACTACACAAAGCCAAAGACATGATGCTTCCACTCCTAAATGAACTATCCCACAAATAAATGCTACCATGCCATTGGGAGGAACAACACATAATACCACAACAACCAATGCCACACCTCTACTTGGGCCAAAAAATTCATAAGGCATGACACAACTCTTTGGAAATACATTTAATCTATTTGGTTCATCATCTAATGCCATGGGTGCATCATCATCCAACCATTTTTCAATGGGTAGAAAAAAAATATGAAAGATTCATATTCATGGACCTAAGCCACAAACAAACACTTCAAACACCAACACATCACAAGGTCCTACTTCAATCATTCCCCAAAAAAGCAACACATAAGGGCCTTTCCAACAATATAGCAACCAAAACACACAAGGTCAAACTACTTCAAGCCCATTTCAAATATCGTAATTCAATATGAAAACCTCCAACATACCTCAAATCCCAACTCTCACCTCTCATATCCAAACAAAAATTCCATCTTTCACTCACAACATTCCAAACCAAAACACATCAATCAACACTAACTCATCCACTGAAAAATATTAGATTGCAACATTCAAACATGGGCCCATGTCATAATGTAGTGGACACATCCCTTACTCAAGTTAATGTATTAGCAAACCAAATTCTTGCATTACAAAATTAAGAGGACAAGATGCAAATATCAAACAAGAAGAATTATTCAACACAAGATTTATGTCCATACCCCTTTGGTAGAAGCATAGACATGCCTCCATTTCCTCACAACTATGTCATGCTAAATTTTCATAAGTATAGAGGAAAGGGGAATCCCATTGAACATGTAAGGGAGTTCCACATGGATTTAATAGAAATTACATCACTCATGAGATTATTCCCTAGGAGTCTCATAGGACAAGTGGTTTTCCCATCTACCTTCCAGCATAAGAACATGGGATGAACTAGATGATAAATTTATCACTCACTTTTCTTATAACATCAAAAATTACATTACTATAGCCACCTTATGTCACACAAAACAAGAAGAGGGTGATTCATTCATAACGTTCTTCCAAAGGTGGAGGATCTTCGCTAGTCAATGTCTTGTTGGGATTCTTGAGAAACAAAAGATTGTCATGTTCATTATCTTCTCAACATATCTACTCTTTCATGGTGACCTATCACGACCCTTCATGGATATGCTCATTTTCCTAGAACTATCATCTTCTAATTGGAATACTTACTATGATACTTTCTTACATAATAGACCTATAGCATTCTCTCCCCTCTTGAATATGTGCTAACCCAACCCAAAAAATCACCTCTTTCAAATTCAAAACCATTCCTCTACTTATACAAAAAAGTACTACAAGGTGGGGCTTGTTGTTTGTTGTTGTTATATTGTCAAGAAAAAAATAGTGAGTTATATAAGTATGATTAAGGAATGCTCATAAGTTCAACATGTTTTTTTTGGAACATTAATATGGGGTCAACTTATTAATGAATCCAGAAAATAGTGAACCTTTATTTCAGCTTACACCTACTACTACAACAGGCTTATCCAAGTTGATCATTCATTGATCCCTATAAATATGACATTCACCCTAAGGCCATGATGAACTCACTTTATCATTGTCATTGAAACCTTCTAGAGATACTGTCCTTGTTTCACTGTGATCATGGTCAGTGTACAGTCATCAACTTCTTTCAAAAATAAGTGTCCAAACATGAACCATTGTTAATAACCTAGCACTATCACCAAACATTTGATCATGCTCTTGTAACTCTACCTCATTCACTATGATATATATTGCTTTGCAACTTATTGTGTTGTCCACTATCAAGAGCATCATAATTTTATGGATTCCTTTTAATTATGATTACATAACAATCATCCAACTATAAAATGCATTATGCAAATAAGGAAAAGGTAATGTAGTCTCATCACATTTTAATGCTTCTTCAAGTGAAACATATTTTGAAAGAAACCTTTATTTTTATCTTTATTGTATGGTCCACCTATCACTATGATTGGTCCTTTAGTATGAACTGAGACAAAACCTCTTCTCAGCTCTCTCTAAACCTTAGTCCAATGAAGACTGGAATGATCTACAATTCCAAAATGTTAAAATGACTTAGTTACCCATTTTCAACCTTAAAATAGGCTTTCTAGGTTGTTTTCCATTGATCTTTCATCACATCCTTGTGGTTGGTCTCTTTCAAATTTACTTAGAGTAGATACCCTTCCCATATATTTTCCTCAACACTTTCTAGCATCATATCAAACTATCCTTTGTAGAGATTTTCCTCACTATAAACCTAGGGTTTATAGCCATGTTTCCTTGCTTACAATGATGTGATTGTACCTTTCATGTTGTAGTCCCATTAAGATATGGTGACTATACCTTGATATGAAATCTTCTATCTACTGCCTTATGTGATAGCCCTATCCTTTAGGCTTATTAACATAGTCTTCTCATCAAATTCATTGACGACCATTAGTGAATATTGTCCCTTTTTTTTAACAATTCCTCCCATTGTTTTCAAGAATTTTGAAGGAAACTTTTATCACTTGACATAATTTTCATCTATAGTTATGTACAATTTTCTATGCATAGGGTTGTCCTTTTCTAGATGACTATCTCCCTTTATTTCACTATCTTCTCACCACTTTTGGGCATCTCAAAGTTCATTTCCATTTTTGACCCCTCTCCTTTCTCCTTTTAGAGGAAAAAATCTAGAAGGATCTAAGTCATGTGGGAAATCCAAAATCATTTTCCACATTTTGGTGAACCCGACTTTTGAACATCTTTGCTTCTGATTTTAAGTCCATCCTAGGTTTCATTTACATTGCATTAGATATTGAATTGATTAAATTGCATCCTAGGGTTTTCAAAATTGTATTAGTGTAAAGCTCAAATAGCTTGCATTTTTGCATCATTTTTACATTGAAAAACAACAATTTTTTTTTCATTTCATAATGTAGTTGCATATGTGCATCCAAAATACATAAAATTGAATTCAAAATTTCTAAAAAATCACAAAAAATTATCACTAGGACTAAATCGCTACACTGGGTGACTTAGTCCTTCTACACATTTTACATTGTAATTTCTAGTAATTTTTGGGTATTTTCTACATATCTATTTTTTGTTACTACATTCTGTCATACTTTCTAGATTTGTTGTCTATTGTCTTTAATTTCCTTTCATCATGGCTTTTTTCTTTAATAAGTTTTGGACATCATTGAAATCCTTAGTGGACATGTCAAATTTTTCCTTTGCTTGTGATCTTAATGACCTTGAGCTTCCTCATGCTCCTTCAACTCCTCATGATTCCCCTCCTCCTGATGTTAACATCATTGGAGAAGATGATGCTAGCATGAATAAGTTCTTAAATGAATACCTTGATAACCTTGAAACTAATGCAGCCTTTTATCCATCCATGAAGTCACAAGACCTTCCTACTGTCTCACCCCCTGATATGTTTGGGTATTTACATCCTGAAATCAATGAAGGACCTAAGTTCCCTCCAACAGGTGGACCTAGTTCCTCTAAACAAGCAACTCCCCAACCATTTTATGATCACAAGCACACTAATCAACCTTGAAGAAACATATGGCAAAGGTTTTACTATCTTAAGCAAACAAGGATGTAACACAACAACTGAACATGACATTCACCAACTATTAGAACAAAGACCAATAGATGACAACACCAAAGGGTTAGGATATCAAGATCCTCATCATGATAAAAAGCCTCCTTTTGCATATTGGAAACTTCATGATGATGGTACGATGATCTTGGGTTCCCCTCCTGACTTGAATGTACTTCTTCCATGTGAACAAACCTTACATGATTCCATTGACAAGGATGCTAGGATAACCATGGGTCCTGTTCCTCCTTCAATTCATGAAAAAGGTGAATCTAGTAAACAAAAATGACCTTACAAATTGAAAAAACTAAAGTTTCCTCTCCATCCACCACCTGAATGTGAAAGGAAACTCCAAATGCTTTTAAACCAAGGTCTTATACTGTTACCACCTTTGAATAGGTTGGTCATCCATCCTAAAGATTCAAAGGTACCATATTGTGAATATCATTGTTTCCTTGGACATCGCAGTGATGAATGTCAAACATTGAAGGACATACTGAGTAAGTATCACTTCACTGATACCGACTGTTATCCTATCATCCCATAGTTCCCTACCACCAACCTTATCATACAATAGTTGTAGAATTTTTTGCATTCTCACTATTGCATGATATTTCCCATCACCTATCTTGGCTCATTCTTTCCTTGCACTCAGTGGGGGTAAGAAGTTGTTAGCCTTCACCTCGTAATGCATTTTTCCTTGTCCCTTAGCCATGTTATTCATCTTTTGCTTATACCAATTGAGATTGGGAGATGGATGACTCGTTTTATGCATGACTTGCATTTGCATCACTAACCTTTTACACTTTATTTTGCATGTGCATATCATCTTCCACCCATGATCTAATGTTTGATGTTATTTCCCTCTTTGTGCCCTTCCTCTATTTGTACCTCTATTCTTCTATATGTTGTACATTTTCCTTTTCTTTTTCACTTCTTTTTGTGTTTTCCTTTTCGGGATGATGCAAAGCATTGAGACACCCTATGTCTCTTCCATGTTGACCCAAAAATGTCCTTTTCTTTTTCACTTTTGTTTTGTGTTTTCCTTTTGGGTATGACGCAACACATTGAGACACCCTATGTCTCTTCCATGTTGACCCAAATGGTACCTTTTCCTTTTTACTTTTTCTTTTCTTGTCTTTTTCCTTTTGGGGATGATGTAAGACATTGAGACTAAAATGTCTCCTTCATGTTGACCTAAAATATTTTCCTTTGCTTTTGTCATTTTCTTTTCGCTTGTGTTTTCCTTTTGGGGATGATGCAACGCATTGAGACCGCAATGTCTCTACCATGTTGACCCAAAACAGACTTTATTTTTCTTTTATTTTCACTCTCTTTGTGTCATTCTTCTAGTTCTATGTATTTGAGGAATGATGATGGTTATGAGCTCTTTATAAAATATTGCAGCAATGAACATACTGACCCCAAATCCATAGATCCCTTATGTGTTTGGTGTGTTCCTTTTTGGGGGCAACCCCTCTTTCTTTTAATTTCTTTTCTTTGATATGACATAGCCTTACTAAAAAATGTATGACTTGGCATAGGGGATTTCCAAGTTAGCTCTCATGTCTTCTATTTTCTTTGCATTTTTCATTTTTCTACTTTAAAGTAATTGCTCACAGAACGGTGCATAGAAATTCCTTTAAAGTGGGGGCATACATTGGCATTATTCATATGCATTTTTCTTGGTTCTTAGTGCAGCCTCGTTACTTTATACGATGTGTTTGTTACATTGTGGATGAAATTGGGTGTGATGTCCTTCATAAGCATGATCTATCTTAGCATATTACATTCCTCTTGGTGACCTAATGCGACACACTACATCCCCTAAGTTGTGAATATTATATTCTTTGATCGGTCCTCTCTTGGATACATTAGACACAATGTTTCCTAAGTTATAGAAATCACATGAACTAAGCAAGACTAATTTGAACATCTTTTGCATTTTAAATTTTTGCATGTTTCATTTTTCCATTTACATGGCTACCTTACATAACACAACTTGCATTCGTGTGGTACAATTGCATTTTTTCATGAGTTCTAAGCATACGAAGCTTTGCTTGTCTCATGAAGCATGAACCAACATTGTCTTTTTGGTGCCTTATTAAAGTTATTAGGAGGTATAACTTTGATATGGTTGAGTGGGAAGCCCATTCCATGACAAGACTTTCTGGATAGCCACCTTTTGGGATTTCACACCCCATAGACGACTAGAAGTTTTGTGGCCCCAGAGTGAGTATACTTCAGATTTCTCACCCCGCGAATAACTAGAAGTTCTATGGACCTAGAGTGAGTATACTTGGGCCTTCTCATCCCACAAATGACTAGAATTTTTGTGACCCCAGAGTGAGTATACTTGGGATTTGTCACCCCATAGATAATCAGAAGTTTTGTGACCCTAGAGTGAGTATACTTAGGCCTTCTCACTTAGTGGACAACCATGAGTTTCATCACCCCAAAGTGAGTACACATTTCTTATTTCAAACAAACAAGCCTAGATCTGATCCAAAATAGGTTGGAAATATGACCAAATATTTCTTTCATCCCTTCTCACTTTCATGTGTGTTCCTTTGTGTTTATGTTTTGTTTTCCATGAGATCTTAATCCTGGGGGCTTGATCATCCCTCTTGATTATTTTTGTTTCATCTTACCAACATGATTGCATTTGGATCCCTCTTGATGTGCATGTTGGGCTACTTTAGCTAGAGTTTGAAGCAAGTTCATCCTCTCACTAAAGTGGGGGCTTAATGTGACAACCAAAAATCTATAGATGACACTTTTATGCTCACTAGAGTCTCTTTTATGCACTTTGTGTTGATTTTTCCTAGATTTAATGTTGTAATGTGGTCAAGACATTCACATTAGGTCTTGGACCCTTATGAATCATTAAGACTTATAGGATGTCTTGTAAAGGTGAACTGTGAAGTGTTGTAACCCACTTTCACACTTATTTAGGACCCTTGCATCATAATTCACCTAAATAACTCATTTTTATCACTTATCAAGTCTTATTTAAAAGTTTTGTAACTTGTTTTGTAACCCACTTTCATGCTTTTCTAGACTTGTCATCACTAATTCAACCCTTCTCATGTTTAAATGACCCCTTAATCTACTTTCCAGTCATTTTTAAAGGTGTTTTTGAGGATATTCTCATTGGATAATATTTAATGCCCCATAATTCTCGACACCCATTTAATTTAATTAAGTGGGAATAAGTCACCAATAGGCATGACTTAGTCCTTTTTTGGCACAAAACTCAAAATTATTTCAAAATTTTGGCAGGATTTTGTCCTCTAACCCTTGAGGTAAGCCTGTGATGTGTTATTTTTGGGAAATTTAGTAAGATCAAGTATAAATAAGGGTTTTTACTCTCATTTTACATCTCCCAATCTCATACAATCTTATAACTCATTAAGCATTCAATTATCAAGCATTCAAGCACTCTAAGCACAATCAAGTCATCCATTGGAGCATTTCATTACATATCTTGAAATTTCTACATCAAAGGGTTTGGTAAGTTTATGAAATTTTCATGTTATCTATCTATCATTCTCTTTCCATTTCATTTCCTTTCATAGGGTTTGATTACCAAAGTGGGGTTTGACTAAGGAAAACCCCTATTCTCTAACCCTCAACCATTTTTCCCTCTTTGTATGTGTGTTTGCAAACCTTGTAGGAAAATTTGTCAAAGAAATGGGTGTTGAAAAGTGGTAAAGAAGTCATCAAATCTATTCAAGTCAACATAACCCTAATTCAAGCTTGGAGACACTTTTTATCCCATTTTTTGTAGAATCAAGAGCAAAAACCTATCAGAAAAGCAAGTGCAGATCTAAGGCTATAAGATCCTGTCCTGAGATTCCCGAGATCTGTAGGTGGACTAAGTCACCAATACTAGAGGATTAGTCTTTCTGCCAAGCCTAAAAAGTGGTTTCTGCATTTTTGGATACCCATTTGGTAGATTCCTATTCTGGTAAGTTTTCTCAAAACTGGGACTATGTCACCCATCCTGGCACAATTTTCCCAATCAACATTTTCAGTCAAGTTTTTAGGATTCTAGAATCTCCCCACACCATATTTTATATTCTAGGTACACCTCTCCAATTTCTTTCTATTATTTCATCATTTACTTGCAGTTTTAGGCAATCTTTTTATATCACTGTGTGTTTTCCAGCACTTCACATTTCTTAGGTTTTGCATCATTAAATCATTTTCTTTTCAGATCAGTGCATTAATACATCATAATTATACATATTACATCTCATTTAAATTAATCTTAAGTGTAGACATTTGCATTTTGGACCCCTCCCCTTTCTCCTTTTAGGTGAAAAAACCTAGGAGCTAAGCCATGTGGGCAATCCGAAATCATTGTCCACAAACTCCTGTAGAATTTTGAGGAAAATTCTTTCCAAACTATGATGATAACCTATAGCCTCCCTTATATGTTTCCATGACAACAATCTTCCCCTTACCAAATTCATATAATATCTTGATTAGTTGTCCACATTGTGATGAGTGTTTCTCTTTTTGATGTCTATGTCCCTTTTTGCTTCTCACCTTTCACTCTTCAAAGCCTTCAAATATTAAACTTGAACAATCACATGTAGATAGAGGTGCTTATCAAGAAGTAGCTTTGTATCTCACTTCTAATGACATTAATAGGGTATCCTTAGCCCCATGAAGTCTTTAATGACACTGGAATGTTACTTTGAAACTATATTTATATTTTACCATGCATCCCACTGAACTACAAATTTTTGTAGGAGGGTTCTCTAATACACTTCTAGGGTTTTTCACCTAAAAGGAAAAAAGTATCCCAAAAAAACTTGGAGGTTCACTAAATACTAATGCTAGTTTGATTGAAATATGTCTAAATGCAAAAAAATGATAAAAAGATAATGAATATTAATGCAAAACCTAAGAAATGCAAGTTGTTTGAAAACACATTATGATATGCAGAAATGAATGCAATATAGAACAAGATAAAGATTCTAAACAGAAATGTGCACCTAAAAATTGATGAGGGACAAAATGAAGATTGTAGATGCCCCTAAAATTCTGTAAAATTTGATTTTCTGACCAACTGGGACACTTACACCAAGCTGGGTGACTTAGTCCCAAATCAGGGAAACTGCTCAAAAACTTATTTCTTCCAAATGGGTATCTAGATCTACAATAATATCTGAGAAACCAGTGTAGTGGGACTAATTTTCCACTATTGGTGACTTATTCCACTTTGGATTTTCTACAAATCCGAAAGTGGAAATGAAAGCCCACAGTCTGCACTTTGTTTTCTGACGGAAAACCAAATCTGAATCTACAAAATACCTACAAAATAGAGTATAAATTTATTTATAATGGGGGGTTTTCCTTGGTCAAACCCATAATTTGTATTTAAACCTTGAAATAGATAAAATCTACATAAAACCCTAGCCCTAAGTGTGTCTAAGACTAGGATATCTGAAGATAAGATGCAACCCTATTCTAATATGCAAGAATAAGATGCATAAATGGATTTAGAACAATGCAAGACTCATTCTAAGAGACACTAAATCACATTATAAATGAATCTAAATGACATGCAAACCTTCCTTAGGCTAAAGATAGAGACAAAATGGAAGATGGAATCACTTTGAAAATAAGTCTTTAGGATAGATTTGATGGCTAGTTGCATCTCCTCAACCTAGTTTTCTCCATGATTCTCCATAGGCATCCATGATCAACCATTTGCAATGTAAGATCTTGAACAAAAAGTGGGATTGAAGACTTACAAAAACCCTAGCTTGCTGCTCTAAAGCTCCAACTTTACTGTAGATAGACTAATGAATCTTCTTGTGAAAGATATTTGACCCTTGACTCTTGAATTTACTTGATGAAAATGACTTAATGTTATGAAAAATGACCTAAAAAAATTTATTTATAGGTATCAACACCAAATTATTCATTATTTTAACTTCATAGGCCAACATCCACCAATAGTTTGAATTAAGTCAATGATTTTGCCACTCAAAAGGGACTAGGTCACCACCCTAGGTGACTTATTCTCACTAGGGATTTTTGAGGTTGGTTTTGTGAAATTTGAATGATTTGAATATTGCTTGTTGGGATTTCTATGATTTATGAGTGGAATAGGCCTTAAAGTACAAAATAATAAACATTAAGGGCCTATAAATGCAGTTTTAAGGGGTAATTAATGCAAGGGTGTCTAAAATAGGGAAAAATTAATTATAAAATTGCCTCTTTCTTCCAAAGTATACAATTGTTGGTGACACATTAAGCCCCCACTTTAGCACCCATATGACTCTACATGCATATGCAAGCGAAAGGACTCTAAACAGTACACTTTACTTCATAAAAGGATATTGATTCAAAAGATGGGAGAATGAAGCCCCCAATTGAGTTATCTGCAAAACCACAACATTAGGAACTGCATCTTGCAACATGAATTCGTTAGTTGTCCAAAAATCCTCTTATGCAAATTCTAAAAATTGAATTTGATGTTAGATGTATGACCCCACTTGATTTCGCTTGCTTTATAGAGGTGGAATCAAGGTAGCAAAATAGCCACATTGAATAAGGAACATCATATTGTAGGGAAATTTCAAGTACCATGCCACATAACGAAAGACCATTGATGATGTCAGGTGCAAAATCATGATTCCAACACATCAAACAATGCCAAAAACAGAGTTCCCTAGCAGCTATTATGGTGTTTTGAATAGAAAGTACTTTATGAACTCTTAAGATAGGAAAAACTCTAATTTTATACATAAGAGTAAAAAGGAATGAAAAGAGGTAAAAGAGGTAAAAGTGAATTATTTTTCACTTACTATTTCATTTAACTTCTTGTAGCGTGAGAGTGATGAGTGAAGGAAAAAATGTGTCAAGCAGATGAGATCACAGGCCTACACAATTGGACATTCTATGGGACCAGGTGATGCACGACGAGCATCATTATGAGGTGAGTTAATTCTGCTACCTTTTTTATGTGTTTATGCAATTATTTAATGATTTTTATCCATATTTAGGTTAATTTAGAACCTTGGAATTCTTTTTTGCAAAGTGTCCCATTTGTTCGCAAAGTGTCCCTTTTGTTTGTAAAGTCTCCCACTTTTTTGTAAAGCATCTCGTTTCTTCGCGAAGTGACCCAAAAAGGTTCTAAAGTGTCTAGGGCCTTTAGGAAAGCACACTAGAACAACTTTAGTACACTTGCATGATGAATAGAGTAAAAATTAAAGATATTAGATGATTTTGAGAGCATATTTTGTGATTTGGATAGGTACCCACCCATTCACGGCAGTAGCTAGGGGTAGACAATTGAGCTTTTTGAGAGATTTAGCCCCATCACTTTCAGCAGAGGTGATAGAGCACCTTCATGCCAAAGGAATCTATTGGGTGGACCTCATGCCCCCCATGATGCTATGTTGATGGCTCTTTGCGAGCGCTGTGACACAGATACATGCACATGCCACCTACCGACAATTGAGATGATGATTATCCTTAAGGACGTACACCATATTCTCCATGTTACTATTTGGGGAGAGCAGGTACATTTCTAGAGAGAGTGCACCTTCCACGAGTAGAAGGCCAATTTGTAGTATTATTTGGATGTTCTAGTGCATGATAAGCGAGTGAGAGGGTGGATTGATTTTATGATGTTACTATATTCATGAGCACTAGTGGTTAGGAAGATTATGATGCATACTATAGCACTAGTTCTCATCCCTGATGGGCGGGAAACGCACCTTGAAGGAGGACTAGTTCATTTGATTTGAGGGATGGTGGAGCATCGTACAGTATATGCCTAGGGTTGCTGTATCCTGGCACATTTTTATTATGATCTTGGTTGATTTTTTTTGAGAGGTAGACAACATGGTGCACTGTACGCTTCTACAAGTGTACCAGACCATTTGGATTTCCATGTGCTACAATAGTGGGGCATCCTTGAGCCTTCGGTTATCCTCTATGATAGTTATGGTAGTATGGGGATTTAAATTTTTAGAGAGTATTATTTGATTGACTGGAGGAGGATGAGATCTTATGGAGACCTTATCAGCTGACACTACAGTGGCCAAATTACACTAGATAGTTGAGGAGACTTCAGTTAAACAGATTTCTGGTTGGCTGCCATGATCACGTAGTATGTCCTTTCTACTATGATCAAGTCATGTGGAAATTTGGATAGATTTAGACACCACCCTGGGAACGCTCATTTTTTAGAGCTTAGTGCAGATCACTCTAGACCATGTGGCCAAGAGTGACTCTGACTTCTCAGATCACGACCAACCTCTAGTCTGACATAGATAATGTCGGTGCCACATGGGATTATGAGGAGTGGTGGAAAATGTCATGACCAACTTTGGTATATTTGATGGATGATCCTGTAGGAGATGCAGGACCAATGCCAAATGAGGGAGATGATAGAGAGGATAAGGTCAAGGAGACACAATACAGAGCTACAGAAATATTCATGTCATTGATGATGAGTATGATGAGGATGTGGATCCAGAATATGATGGATAGGAGGGAGAGGAGGAGAAGGAGGATGAGGATGAGGATGAGGAGGAGGAGGAACCACCCTTGAGTGAGGGTGATGAGGCAGTAGCCGAGGATCAACACGAGTAGGGAGAGACCCCGCCCATTCGTATGATGAGATCATAGGCAGCAATTGCAATAGGTATCAATACTCATAGTTGTGGAGGCTAGCACATCTTCCATGCCCTCAACACAAGATGATGTTGATATTTTTCAACCAACTAAAGATATATGTGATGATATTTGATTTTATGCATGTACTTTAGTGCTTATACTATATATATATATTTATATCATGATGATGTGTGTTGATTGTGTACTATTTCTACCTTGCAAGAGTGGTGAGAGACTAGTGGGAGTTCTACCTTCAAGCAGTTGTAGAGACAGTGCCAACATCCATCGACGAGGAGGAGATGGACTCATATTATGTGCCCCCACCTATTATGGAGTAGGATCCAAAGTCACTTAGACCATTCGTGAGGTTACATGAAGCATATGAGAGTGTTAGGAGATAACTCCCCTAAGCCGAGACTATAGGATAGTCATCCTGTACTCAAGCAGAGGTTGAGAGACTAGAGGAAGAGGTAGTACAACTACAGGCAGAGAGGGAGCAAATAGAAGGGGAGAATCAGGTGGCCCTTGGATGGATATAGGGCCTAGAGTTTACACTCAAGATCAGCAGATCATGGTCATGATCACATATGACCATCTCTCGACGTCCTAATACCAAATCACGAGTACCAAATCTTGAGGGGTTGAGTACCCACATACCTTAGTGATGTATATTGAGATGATATTTACATAAAAATTTGGATATATATATATATGATGATTTGATGTTTCATGAGTTGTCTTAATGTGTTTGAATATTAAATGGCAATGTGATTAATTAAATAACCTTTATAAGATTACTTAATTAATGTCTTCATGACTTAACAAATTTTATGTGATCTAATTAAAACTTATTATAGTTTCTTTTAGATACAACATGATGATTAAGTATTTTATGCTAAATTAAATGATGTAACTTATATCATAACACACCAAATGAATTTGAATAGTATGAAACCTAAAGTAATTATAAAATAAATTAAATAACCACTTTCGTGTTCTAGACAGACGTGAAATTTGTTTGTCAAGAATGAAGCAATGTGAAAGCATATAGGATATGACCCAATAGCTTTAAAAACACTGCTTATCATTCATACTATTCAAAAATGGACTAGACATAATACCGACACAAATGTGCAGCATTGATAGGGTCTTTGAGGGGCGTACCATTTAACTCAGTTAAGGTGTAAGCGCCAGATCCATAAATTTTATTGATTATATAGGGTCCTAACCAATTAGGGCTGAATTTTCCTTTTTCAATAGAATTGACAATAGTGTTTCATTTATTTTCATATAAAACTAAATCACCCTTAGTAAATGTCTGAGGGATGACATGATTATCATGTTTTCGTTGTAATTGCTTAATGTAAGCTTGGAGATGCTCGAGAGCGTTGATACACTATCCATCAAGCAATTCAAGATGGTTATTATTTGTGCCTTATAAATGTTATTATCAACAAGACCTTGAAGAGAAATCCTTAATGTTGGGATTCTTAAATCCAAAGGCATGACTGCCTTAGTACCATAAACAAGATTATAAGGTGTAGTTCCTGTAGAGGAACAAACACTTGTTCGATAGGCCCATAGCACATATGGTCATTGTGTGTTCTAATCTTTGTGATGTTGGTTGAAATTTTTCTTAAAGATTTGTTCTAGAATCTTATTAGTGCTTTTGGCTTGGCCATTGGATTGCAGGTAGTAGGGTGTTGAAAAATGATGTTGGATATGAAAGGTGTCCAAGAACTTCTTCACATCATTTTTTTAAATGGCATTCCATTGTATGAAATTAATGTGGAAGGAAGTCAAAAGCGAGCAATAATGTGTTCCAAGATGAAATGACATATCACATCAGCAATGGTGGAGTGAATAGGGATAGCTTCTACCTATTTTGTAAAACAATCAGTTCTCGTAATGATAAACATATGCCCAACAGAAGATGGTGGTGAGATTTTTCCAATTAGATCCAATCCCCATATTAAGAATGACCAAATAGGAATTTGGACATGGAGCTCAGAAGAAGGAGCATGAATCAAATTGCTATGTTCTTGACATTTGTGACATCGCTTAACATATGCATAACAATATTTTTCTATATTTTTCCAATATTATCCCATACAAAGAAGTTTTTGCACTAAGGTTTTTCCTCCAAAATGACCTCCATAGATGCCCACATGAGCCTCTTCGAGTGCCATATTGATTTCAAAATCCTTAAGACATCTAAGTAAAATTCCATTAAAGGATCATCAATATAACACATCGGCAAGGATATGTATTTGGTGGCTAATTGTTTTAAATGAGCTCAGGGGTTTTTTGTTGTAGGCTCAGGAATGGTACCATCTTTTAAATAATTATATATGGAATGATACCATGCACTCAAGTTATCCTTCATTAGTGTTAACTCGTCTTCATATTTATCATTGATTGAGGGTGTCATGATGGGATGAACTTTGAACGTAATATCCTTTAAAGGATCTTGATGAGATATAAGAGAAGCAACACTTGCCATTGTGTCCACATGCCTATTATCTTTTTGTGGGATGTTATCAATGGTGAATGAGTCAAATTGTGCCAACAAGGTCATTGTGAGATCCTTAATTTTGATAATTTTTCATGTTTAGCTTGATAGTATCTATTTATTTGTTTGATCACCAATTGTGAATCACCAAAGATCTTAATATCTTTGATACCCATGATTAAAGCATCACGTAATCTAGTAATTAATGCCTCATATTCAGTTGTGTTATTCGTACACATGAAATTCAATTGATATGACAAGGGAAGAGGATTTCTGGCTAGAAGAATTAATATAACCCCAACACTAGAGCCTGTTCTACACTTGGATCCATAAAAATATAACTCCCATTTAGAAACCTCTATTGTCAACACACTGTCATCAGGAAAAGAATCATTCTTAGGTAGTGCCAAAGGAAAAGGAGCATCAACTAAGTGGTTGGTCAAGGCTTGACCTTTAATTTATTTTTGTGAAATAAACTTAAGGTCAAACTCAGTCAACAACATAACCCATTTAGCCAAACGTCCCGATAAGTCTGGTTTGTTAAAAATATGTTTGAGAGGATCAAATTTTGTCATGACTTGTATTTTAGCAATTAGTAAATAATGTCACAACTTACTAGTAGCAAACACAAGAGCCAAACATTTTTTTTCAATTGGTGTGTATGGTGTTTCATAATCAATTAAAGTTCAAATGATGTAATAAATAGGATGTTCTTTTCCATTATCATCTTGTTGAGCCAATAAAGCAGTAAGAGCATGGGAAGATATAATGACTATGTAAAGGATGAACGGTTTGTTTGGCATAGCAAGTTGTAAAATGGGTGGAGTTTCAAGGTATTCCTTCAAGCTCTCAAAGGCATGTTTACAGTCCTAATTCCAATCAAAATGTGCATCCTTCTTGAGGATATGTGTGAAAGGTAATGTTTGATCAGCTAATGAGGTGACAAAATGATGGATGGCTTGGATTCTTCCTTGTAACGTGTGCAATTGAGAAATCTTCCTAGGAGATGGCATGTTTATGATAGCATTAATTTTCTTTATGTCCACCTCAATGCCTCTATGAGATATGATAAACCCAAAAAAATTTCTAGTATCTACTCCAAAGACACACTTTTTTGAATTTAGTCGCATGTTGTACTTATGCCTCCGTTCAAAGATTTCTTGAAGGACATTCACATTGTCTTGTCTTGTTAAGGATTTGGTGAGGATGTCATCAACATAATCTTCCAAGATTTTATGTATGTAATCATGAATTATCAATGTCATTTCTCTTTGATAATTTTTTCCTCCGTTCTTTAATCCAAAAGGCATCATAACCTAACAAAATGTTCCCCAAATAGTTTTGAATGTTGTTTTATATTGATCTTGTGGGTTAATAAAGATTTGATTATAACAAAAAAATCCATCCATGAATGAAAACAAAGCATGCCAAATAGTTGAATCCACTATCATGTCAATATTAGGAAGGGTAATATCATCTTTTAAAGAGGCTTTATTCAAGTCATGAAAATACATATATATCCTAATATGATTATTAGGTTTAGCAACAATGACAATGTTTGAGATCTAAGGAGAATAATCAATAGGTCAAATGAAACCTGCGTCAAGGATTTTTTCAAGTTCTCTTTTAAATTGCAAGGCTATCTTAGGTTTCATTTTTCGTATCTTTTGTCAAGCAGGCTTAGCATTTTCAACAAGAATAATGTTATGTGTTACTATCTTTGGGTCTATTCCTAGCATATTTGAATATTTCCAAGAAAAAATTTAAAGAAAACCATGAAGCAAGGTTGTAGTATATCCTCTTGTTCTTCATCATCAAGGAATTTCCAAATCTTAATGATATTTTCTTTATCATTTATGTCCATTGGTATATCAATTGTATCTCCTAAGGGGAGTGCATTAGACTTAGGAGATTCAGGATCATATGGTTCCATGCTCGTTTTTGTCTCCTTAGTATCAATATCTTTTTTCTTAGTACTTATCACAGTGCAGGTAACTTTCTCCTGGAACAAGATGTCTTAGTAGAAGTACCTAACATTTGTTACAAGGCTTCATCACTTTTAACAGACTCCCATGATGGTGGTGAATCCATATCAAGGAATTCAAGATTCTTTAGTGTAAGATTGATTCTTGGTTTACATTTAATGGTGTTGATATTTAGCAATGGTCCTTGAGTTTCTTTTGTTGCTTTAGAAAAAGAATATCCCAAACCAATCTTTGTCTCTTTTGTGTTAGGTTCTATAGGAACTCAAATTCCTTTTTCATTCTTGCCACATCCTCTACCATTGTATCCCAATTGTTTCATAATTTCATAACCTCACCCATAAATTCTTTCCATTTCCTTCAATTAGGTGGTTGTTGATAATCTATCTCATAAAAATTTGTAGTGTATGTTGTATTTTCTTCCAAAGTAGATGAGATAGATGCTTGGGAAGATTCTTCTGAATTCTAAGTCGACATAACCATTGGATGTTTTTTTTTTTTTCCTCTTTGCATGTGATTATGTATTCATCCATAAATGAAGGTGTGAATTCTAATGTACCCCAATCATCACCTAGTAATTTAGACACTATTTATTCTTCTTATTTATTGGTTTCAAGAGGTTCTATGTGAGATGTTGGAATTAATGTGTTCAGAGGACTTGTTCCTTTTTCAATTTGTCAGCAACTTTTAGGCTTGGGGTCTATTTCAACTTGATTAAATTTGTTGCTATAGACATATTTCATTATTCAATGAAGGATCAAAGGCACCACATGCATCGCATGAATCCACGGTCTTCCCAAAAGAAGATTGTACGCAAGATCATAGGGAATGAGATGAATAGGATTTTACAAGGTAGTCATTCCGACTGTGATAGGTAAAGCAATTACACCAAGTTGTTGCTTTGTATTATTGTCAAATCCTCTAATAGATAAGGAATTAGGTTTGATTTGCTATTTATCCACACATAATTGATCTAAGAGCTTTACACTGCACACATTAAGGGAAAAGCCATTGTCAACAAGGGTTCTTTTTATACCTATTCTATTGTATTGAGAAATTATCATAAAGGCCTCATTTTGATTACTTAATTCTAACAGAGGGAGCTCATGCTAATAAATGGTAATTTCTACATTGATTGTATTCATTCCTTATATAAGAGCTGCCATATCATTTGTATTTGTACTAGGTGGAACCACTATTTGTTGCAATTTTGTTTGGATCAATAAGGATCTTGGGAAGCAAAGCAGGTTTTCAATTACACTTATAATGGATGGTTTTCACCAACAAGGAAAGCAATGCAATATACTTTCATTATAATACAATATTAGATACATTTTATTAGTTAAGAACTTAAGAGCCTGTAGGGGTATGTCCTACCAGTCGGTGTGATTTTATATTCATAATTGCAAATTTACAATCACATGTTTTCAACATTTTTATTTGATATATCTTGTTTTTCTTGGAAATTACATATTTGCTCCTAGAATATTGCATAGTTTGAGAAAAAAAATTGGTATGTAATATTGATCACTTTAGGCATTAAAATAGTTCAATTTTTCTATTGTTCATTTATTTTTGTATATATGTTTGGTTGCTTTTATCCAGCAATAATTGCAGTCCAAGAGATGACATCTCTTTGAGGAATTATGTAAAAAACTTCACATGCTTTCTCTATGCTTCCACATTTTACATACATGTCAACCAAAGCAGGGTGATGGGGACTTCTACAAAATTATTGTACGTTAATAATTAGATTAATATTACAATGGTTCAGCTGTTCAAATTTGAAATTAGAATTAGTACCATTACATTTGGGAATATTCTCATTTGCATTTGCTAAATGGAAGGTAGATTCTTATGAGGCAAAGAAACAAGATTTGATAGCTGAAAATACTGATTTGTGGGATTTGCTATGGTCAATGCAAGTAATCTTTTTATATGGTTATGCAATATTTAAAGTTTCATTATAGTTGTTGAGATATACAAAAGACAATATCATTTATAAGTATAGCACTGAGAAAAAAATTATAGTACATGTTATCTAGATAGTAAAAGGTTCATGATTGGTTTTCCATACATGAAAATATATGACCAGAGATAGTTTAGAGCTAGTATAGCTATAGATTCTTAAGCACTAAAGGTTTTGATACCCAGATCCAATATTCCTTAATGAGACCAAAATTTATGGATGTAATTACATGACAGCCAAACCTTCCACATTTAACCTCGTCAAATGGTAATTGTCACATGGTCATAGCCTTAGTTTGTATTCCACCCTTTTATTTCATGTGTGTATATGGGAAGGGAATTTACAATTCAATAAATATTTAACGATCCACCATAATTTCATAATATCTAACAAAAATCCACTTTTTGTTATGCTTTGATGGATGTACATACATTGTCCAAAGATCCCATTTTATTACAAGCAGGGAGTATGCTAGCAAAGGTTGTGGAATCTAGCTTTACACACACCAATTGCATTTGCTTGAAAGTTTTTAAAGCCTTTTCAACAAATCCATTTTGTGCATATCTTGCAATATTACAATCCATAGACCACATTTCTTATAGGGATACTGTTGTGTATTATCTAGGCATTGATGGATATTCATATCTTGTTTCAAAGCTCCCATTTTGGCATAGGCAGGGAGGATGTTGGCAAAGGTTGTTGAATTTGGCTTTACACCTACAAATTGTATTCGCTTGAAAGTTTTTAAAGCCTTTCCACCAAATTCATTTTGTGCATATCTATTCTAGATGTCCTTAAGCTATATGAAAAAAGTGTATATACAATTTGAGATCAATTGATAAGCTAAGACATGTAATGTTGATTTGATTTACATTTTACTTAAGATATAATTTTGTTGTGTTGCTGAATTTCATAGTTCAATAATTGGGATTCTCAATGATCTTGTATACCTAAAGTGTATGTGATAGAAAGAAATTAGGTAGTCATGTCGATTAGTTTGACAATTTGAATGATCTTGAGTTCATAAGTTCATAGTAATAAGTTTTGAAAAATAATATAATTTCTTGTTGCATTTATCACAAAAACAAAGGCCTCTTTTGATTGTAGCAAAGGATGCAAAGAGTGAAACATTGGCTACTTTGATCTTTGAAATTGATGATTTTTTTACTAAATTGATAATGTTTGAAGTTTCTTTTTTTTCCTTAGATGTTGAGTCTAATTAATAAATTTAATGTTGTGTAGCAACTTGCAGATGAGTATTTTGATATGATAAAGGCTAACATTGTCGATCCTCTAAAAGTTATCATAATTGCATTAGTTGATGCAGAAAGGTAAAATTATTTATCTTTATTATAATTAGTGGAACTTGCAACTACAATATCTAATAAAAATCTACTTCCAAATATGCTTTTGATGGATGTTCATATCCTCATCCAAATCTCCAATTCACACATAGGAAAGGACACTTTCAAGCATATCAATTACAAATTTAGAATAAATAATCAAGCTATTGATTAGCTATTCAGGAATAAGGCAGTAGTATATCACTAATTGAATATTGTCTATTAATTTTTTTTTTGCATGAATTCATCTTTTTGAAAATTGTAAGAGATAACTAGGAAAAAATATATCTAGCACCTAAGTTTAGGGTGCCATAGTTGGAAAAAGAAAATAAAATGTTTGAATTTTATCCTCTCTATTATATGACTTTTCTAAGTTTTTGATGTGCAAATTTTGAAAATTTATTTTTAGGTTGTAGCTCCAAATTGGAGAAGTGAAAGTTAAATACTAGTGAGGAAGAGTTTGGAGGAGCTGAAACCAATAGTAGTGGGAAAGTTATGGATTTACAAGGGGATTAAATGGGTCAAGCCCCTATAGGAGGTCATTTCCCTTCCAAAAGAACTATAGTCAAGGAAGGGGAAAACAATATAAGTATATGAAAATAGGATTATTCTATTTATATAGTGTATATAAGTTGTACAGTGTCACTTAGACATTGAATGTAACCAATGAGATTTTGATTTGCCAATGAGGCTTAATGAAGTAAATTTTCAGAGTGGTTTTTTCTCCAGTTATAAATACTATGTTGTGGCTCCTCTTGATTTGTAATTTTTTTGTGTTTGTGTTTGATCAATCATATTTGTTCAAGCATTTTAGTCTCATTTCATGGTGATTTTTAACATTTGAATATCTATGATACTTAAAGTTTATATGCATAATTTTTTGAGGATTAATTAAGTTAGATTTGATTTGTAATGACTAAATATATGACTAAATAAATCACTACCATGACTAAATAAATGACTAAATAAATGACTAAATCAATGACTAAATCAATGACCAAATCAATGACCAAATTAATGACCAAATCAATGACTAAATAAATCACTAAAATAAATTAGTCACAAATTTGGTGGTGTTATAAATGACTACAAATAAACCACTAAAATAGTCATGTGACTAAAATTAATGACTAAATATATGACTAAATAAATGACTAAAATAGTTTAATCATAAATTTGGTGGTGTTATAAATGACTACAAATAAACCACTAATAGTCACGTGACTAAAATTAGTCATTTATATGTAAGTTTTAGTAGTTTATTTAGTCCTATATTGCTATTTGTGTACTAGTGGGAGCATGGAATGATAATTTGGTGAATTCTGAAGGTCTTAGAGGGATGTCTTTGCAGGATTATTCTTAAGTTGTTCGATGAGATCATACTCCCTAAGGTTTGAATTTAAGTGAGGAGCACTAGGAAAGATGGGGTTTGCTAAAGGTAAGGGTGTTGGGTTGGATTGTTGTGGTTGTGCATTATTTCTAGTGTAATGTGTGTGAGCAACAACATCATGCTTGGGTGGATAAAGGGTAAACTTGGGTTTAGGTGGAGGCTGAGGTTGATGTGAAGGTGGGTAAAGGACAAGTTGAGGTTGAATTATGTTGAAATATTTTCTTTTAGGTTGCTCATAACAAACCTTAGTGGATGGATTTTGTGAGATAAAGTCCTCAAGGGCTTCATCTAATATGTCAAAGTCATCACTACTAAAAATTTTGGGAGATAAGTTATTGTTGGTTGGTTTAGGTTTGTCATCACAAGCCTTAGTGGATGAACTCAGTGAGAGGAAGCCTTGTAGAGTTTTGTCTAACTTATCAAAGTCATCACTACTAAAACGTTTGGATGATATATTTTTCCTAAATTGAAGCATTGTTTTGATTGTTTCATTTGATTTTTTAACATTTTTGTTTCCATTTTCTGATGAATATGATCTAAATGAACTAGGAACTAATGCTGAAAAATGAAAATTGCAAAAATCTAATGCTATACATAATGGCCAAGAAGTAAATGATGCTAATGCTAATGATTTGAATGTAATAGAAAATAACTTAACAAAAATGAAAAAATAACTAAAACAAATAGTAACTTAAGAAACTAGAAACATAATTATGAAAATACTAATGCAAAATGTATACTAGGACTAAGTTGCCTAGGGTGATGAATTAGTCCTAGTAAGGGTATTTTTGAAGTTTTTCTAAAATTTTTGATGGATATTGATGTGTTTTGTTCTGTATGATGCAAATCTAAAGTGTATATGTAGAATTTCACTATTGTTCAAGGAAATGAAGTGCAATAATGCAAGCCTAAATGAGCTTTTCACTAATGCAATTTTGGAAACCCTAGAATGCAAAACAATGCAAAACCTAATGCAATGTTGATTCAAGCTAGTCCTAGGATGTAAATGCACTCTAAATAAAAAATAGGATGTTCTAAATGCAGGTTCACCAAAATGAACCACAAATTTTTGTAGGAGGCTTCCCTCTTAAACTTCTAGGGTTTTTCACCTAAAAGGAGAAAGGTATCCCAAAAAGACTTGGAAGTTCATTAAAGACTAACGCTAGTATGATTGAAATATGTCTAAATGAAATTTCATAAATTAAAATAACTAATAAAAGATAATGAATATTAATGCAAAACCTAAGAAATGCAACTTGTTTGAAAACACATTGTGATATGCAGAAAAATGAAATGAATGCAATATAGAACAAGATAAAGATGCTAAACATAAACCGTGGACCTAAAAACTGATGAGGGAAAGAATGAAGATTAAAGATGCCCCTAAAATTCTAGAAAATTTTATTTTCTGACCAATTGGGACACTTACGCCAAGCTGGGCGACTTAGTCCTAGATCAGTGAAATTGCTCATAAACCTGTTTCTTCCAAATGGGTATCTAGATTTACAAAAATCTCTGAGAAACCAATGTAGTGGGACTAATTCACCACTGTTGGTGACTTAGTCCACTTTGTATTTTCTACAAATCCAAAAGTAGAAATGAAAGCCCACATTTTGTACTCTATTTTTTTACTGAAACCCATATTTGTATCTGCAAAAATACCTACAAAACAAAGTATAAATTGATTTGTAATGGGGGTTCTCCTTTGTAAAACCCATAATTTGTATTTAAACCTTGAAAGAGATAAAATCTACATAAAACCCTAGCCCTAAGTGTGTCTAAGACTAGGAAGTCTAAAGATAAGATACAACCCTATTCTAATATGCAAGAATAAGATGTATAAATGGATTTAGAACAATGCAAGAATCATTCTAAGAGACACTAAATCACATTATAAATGAATCTAAATGACTTTCAAACCCTCCTTAGGTTGAAGATAGAGAGCGTGGACACTGATTTTGGATTGCCCAACTGCTTTAGCTCGTTCTAGGGTTTTTCACCTAAAAGGAGAAGGGAATGGATGGGGTCCAAAATGCGAATATCTACACTCAAAGTTAATGTAAATTGGATTTAATATGTCTAATTATGATTTACTAATGCACTAATCTAAAAATAAAATTATTTAATGACATTAAACCAAAGAAATGCAAATTGCTGGAAAACACATTGTCATATGCAAAAACACCTAAAAATGCAAGTAAATGGTGAAATAACTAAACAGAACTAGAGAGGTGAACCTAGAATCTGAAATTTGATGTGGAGAGATTGTAGAATCTTGAAAAATTGACTAAAAATGTTGACTAGGACACTTACGTGAAGCTAGGCGACTTAGTCTCAATTCTGGAAAAATTGCTCAGAAACCCGTTTCAGCCAAATGGGTATCCAACTCTACAAAAAAATATGAAAAACAGGTTTAATGGGACTAATCCACCACTATTTATGACTTGGTCCACTTCTAAATTTCTAAAAATTTGAAAGTGGAAACAAAAGCCCTTAGTATGCACTTCGGTTCCTAACAGGTGTGCACTTTTGAAACTCTAATTTTTGGGCCTGAAAGTGACTTTTTGTTGATATTTTGGCTTTACAAGCAAGGAGAGGTCTTCAAAAAGTCTTCAACCTAGTAATAAATGATCTTAAAACCCTCAAAGTGTCTAAATCTACAAACACACAATGAAAGAGAAAGAAATGGTGAATGTTAGCGCATGGGGGTTTGCCTTGGTCAAACCCCTTTTTAGGTAATTAAACCAAATGAAGAAAGAATGTAATGAAGCATTATAACAATGGAGTTAATACCTTTCCATGATGTTTGATCTTGAATTTCTACAACAAAACATGAAGAATCTTCCTTTGAATGTCCTTGGAAGCTATCTTGATGACTTGCAATGATAAAACCATAACTTGCTTGACTTGAGAACATGATGAATGATGGATGAATGATAATGAGTTATGAACTAGGTCAAATGAGAGGGAAAAACCTATATTTATACAAAATTATACCCTAATTCTTGAAAATGCCTCATCGCAGGCTGACCTTAAGTGTTAAGGAATAAAAACATGAAAGAAATTTAAATTTATTTTAATTTTTGAGCCAAATGGGACTAAGTTGCCACCAATGGTGACTTAGTCCACTTGGTAATTTTTAAGTGGATGTTGGGAATTGTGATAATTTAAATAATATTTATCAAGTTCTTCTTCAACAAGACACTTAAGTAAGTCCTGTAAGTGTATAAAGGGGCCATTGAAAGCATAAGAAAGGTGTAAATATTGATGAAAAGCCTAGGAAAGTTTGAAAGTTTCTTACAATACTTTACAACACTTTGAAATAGGTCTTGGTAATGTTATTTAGGTGAATTATGATATTATGGTCTTAGAAAAGTGTGAAGATGTGTTATAACACCTTACAACACCTTTACAAGACATCAATAAATGCATTTTATTCAATTTGCAAGAGCCCAAGACCTAATGTCGATGTGTAAAACACCTCACAACACTAAATCAAGGACTTATTAAGTCCGATTTCTCATCAATTATTCCCATATGAAGCAAAGTATACATGTTTTGGTGACACATTAAGCCCCCACTTTAGTGAGGATGAACTTGCTTCATACTCACGCTAAAGTACACATTCAAGAAGAGTCCAATCGTACCAATGTAGATGAAAAAGATCAAAGGAGGTTGTGAAAGCTCCCAGGATCCAAGATCCTAGGTCAAGCCAACATAAGTGCAAAAGGAAATGCTCAAGGTGAATGACATGCAGCAAAACAAGATATGCAATCATGCAATAGAAAGAACTCAAAGGAAGAGAAAAGAAATAATAAAAAGGTGGATCAAGCTTCGACCATTTGTCCAACACGTTGTGGATTAGATCTAGGCTTGTTTGTTTGGAAAAAGAAAAGTGTACTCACTCTGGGGCAATGGAACTCATGGTTGTCTGCTGAGTGAGAAGGCCCAAGTATACTCACTCTAGGACCATGAAGCTTCTAATTGTCCACAGGGTGAGAAATCCACAACATACTCACTCTGGGGCCATGGAACTTTTGGTTGTCCGTGGGGTGAGAAATATCGAAAGGTGGCTATGGGAAAAGTCATGCCTCGAAATGGGCTTCCTACTCAACCATACTAAAGTTATACCTCCTGATAACTTCAAGCTTTATGAGGTAAGAAAAACTTTGTATGCTTGACAATCATAGACCAATAGGATGGGACCAAAGGCATGCAAGTTGTGTTATGCAAGGTGGTTATATAACAGTTGTTGTAAATGGAAAAATAGTGAAAGGAATGTTTAAATGGATTTTTCTTATTTTGTGCAAGGTCTCTTCTTAGGGAACATCATTCCTAATGTTTCCAAGAGAGAATGTGCCACAAGAGTATCACACTCTTGGAGGGAATCAATCCCAATGACTCCACCAAGAAAAAAGATGAATCACAAGAAGAAAGAAATCGCACAATGAAATGTGAAGAGTGTCAGTGTATGTCCCCACTTTAATGTGGTTTCCAACACTATTTCTATGAGAAATTCCCTTAAAGTAGAAGAAGAGGAATATATGAGAGCTTACTTAGAAATCCTTATGCCAAGTCATATGTTTATGATAAGCTACATCATGAAAATGGGAGTATGTCACATGCAAGCCAACTTTAAGGCATGTCATCCACATCCCAAGCTTGCTCTTATATCTTCATGAAACGTTAATAGCTAGCCAAAAGAGGCAACAACAAGTGACATACAAGGACAAGGCTACATAACACCTTTCCCCCACTAAGTGCAGAATAAGGGTGAGCCGAAATGATGCTAGAGTGAAAATCGGTATCAAGTAGAGGAAGTAGGTGCCCCCATAGAAGGAAGAATACCAAACTCCTGAAAATATTGGATTTTACTACTCAAAGCCTTACATTCATTAGTGGAGTGACCATGAACTCTATGATAGGTGCAAAATGAAGTCTTATAATAGAATTTCTTTCAAGTTCTTGGAGGAAGGGTGATCAAGTGATCTTGGAGAAGTCTTGACAAGATACCCTCTCGATCAATGGTAGATGTTCTTGTATTATGTGACAAAGATATCTCCTTCTTACATGTACAAGAAGTAATACCTACACAAGACTATTTAGATTGCAAGATTTTGGGATCTCCTTTACAGGAGTTTGTAAAATCTAATGAATTCAATTTACTAGTGTTTTGCAAGATGACATTGTCATTAAGTGAAGGTGTATTTGTTTGTTTGATGTTTTGTAAAGGATTAATTTCAAGACTACTATTGTCTATTGTCATAGAAGGATGTTTTGTAATAGTGTTGATGTTGAGTGAAGGCTTGGTGACTTCTATCAAAGGACAATGACCAAGACCATGAGTTGTTTGTTGTGTGATAGGATCAAAAGGGTTATGGATACCTTATTCATTAGCACCACATCCTTTTCCATTGTATCCAAGTTGTTTCATAATATCATAACCTTTTCCATGAATCATTTTCATTTCTTTTGAATCAGGTGGTTGTTTGTTGTTTTGTTCATTAAAGGTTTTTGTGTAATTTGTTATGTTTTGGTCTGAAGTAGTTGAGGTGGATGCTTTCGAAGGGTCTTCTAAGTTTTTCATTGTCATGACTGCATTTTCATTTCCCTTAGTTGAATATGTGTACTTGTCCATGAGTGTTGGTGTGAAGTTTAAGGAACCCCAATCATCGTCTAGTTTGTTGTTCTACTATGTGGGTTCCACTTGTGTAGTTGATGTGGATGCATTCAAGGGGTTTTCTTTGTTTTTCTAAAGTTGTAGGACACTATAAGTCTTGGGATCAACATCAAGTGTGTATACTTGGTTGTTGTAGATGTATTTCATTTTATGATGAAGATTGGAAGGAACACCATTCATTGCATATGGTTTGCCTAAAATGATATTATAGGAAATATTGTTAGGCATAACATGAATTAGTGTATCAAATGTAACCTCCCCAACTTTAAGAGGTGAAGTGATCACACCATGTGGTTGTTTTCCTACATTGTCAAATCCCCGGATAGATAGGGAATCATGTTGAATTTCTGATTTGTCCACATGCAGCCTATCCAAAAGATTTACACTACATGCATTAAGGGATGATCCATTGTCAACAAGGGTTCACTTTATCCCTATTATTTTGTAGTGAGATAGGATTATGAAAGCATCATTTTATTTTTGCACTTCGAAAGGAGGGAGTTCACTTTGGTGGAAAACAATGTCAGCATTCAATCCTTGAATTATAGAGGCTATTTCATTTGGTTGCACATTAGAAGGGATAGGAATTTGTTGTAAGGCTATTTGAAGCATAGTGTGATAGGTAGGTGAATTCTGAAGAAGATCCCAAAGGGATATCTTTGTGGGAGTGCTCTTAAGTTGTTCAACAAGATCATATTCCCTAAATCAAGGAGCAAGAGGAAAATTAGGCAAAGGTAGGGAATTCGAGGTTTGTTGTTCTCAGGATAGATTGTTTCTAGTGTGATATGTATGAGCAACGGTAGTATGACTCGGTTGTTGTGACACATTATTCTGAGGTGAGTAGAGGGTGAATTTTGGTTTGTGTTGATTTAAAGGTTGGTGTGATGGTGGATAAAGGATTAGTTCAAGTTGTTTTTGATTTTTTTTTTTGTGTGAAGATGGGTAGAGAATGAGAGGATCCTTAGGATGTCCCACAAGGTATGTATGGGGTCCATTGATCGAGGGGGATCGAATGGAAACTTAAGCATTCATAACCTCGGTGGTCTTGGTTTGATGTATCTCTAATAAACGGAAATCTAGAATCACATGTTTATCTAAGGAAGACACGTTACTATAGTTACCATTTGCTAGAACCATGATATTCTCCCTAGGAGAAGATTTTTTAGGAGAACTACTAATCAAATGTTCTTGACAAGGCTTGGTTCTTACAAAATAACTTCATCGCAAATAACTTGGGAGTTAGTAATGGTTGAATATGTTTTATTATTGATAGTGGGGAGGTTAGGGGAATACTCTATTTGATTTTCCATTGTCTTGAAGGTCTCATTCTTTTGTTCCATATTACCTACCCTAATAGGAGAGGTTGCAATATGGTCACCCAAGTTTTAAGGATGTAAAGTAGCTTCATCACAAGTGGGGTAGGAATCAAGAGAAGGAACACTATGATTTTCAAATAGATTTTCCCAAATGGAAGGAGCATTAGAGAAGGGAGGGTCAAGGGTCTCATGCAAGACTCTTAATAGGGATATCTTATGTGTGAACCCAGGACTTAGTACCTGCAAAACAACAAGAGTAAATGAGTTAAACAAGTGATTGCAAGCCAAAACAAGGATTCCCAATGAAATCCATTTACAACCTCAAACTAGGAAAGAAAATAACAAAGAACACAATGTAATGATAAAATAAAGATCAAATCCTAATTAGATATGCAAACTCATGATCCCATGGGGGAATTGGTGCCAATTTGATGTGAAAATTGGCCCTTTCCCAATTCCTAAGATGCAAGCTTCGAATGTTGAAGAGATTGATCCACTTTTTTTTGATGAAGAATGAAGACTCTAAGACAAAAATATGCAAAAACCTAGCTATAACTCAATAATAATGGATGAAATGTAGAA
>VDFB02049638.1:0-16888 GCA_007258455.2 Sequoia sempervirens
TCTGATTACTTGCAATGTCTTATGGACAGGGATCTTGCTATCAAGTATGTTTAAGGCAAAGAAAGAGAAGCTGATGATCTTTGCTTACAATTGAGTATGGCTCACTTTTCTTTATATAAAGAGGAAAATTTTGTTCCTATTGCAGCCATACAGGTGGTCCAAGAGCATGATGCAAGAACTTCAAAGATTAAACAAATTATTGGAGGGATTAATGAACTCCATAAGGATGAGATGTTGCATGATGACTTCAGCACTTTCCTTGTTGAAGAGGTTTAGTATGTAGATAAAGATTGGAACCGGCTTGAGGATAATTTCTCACATGAAGGTGCAGCTTGCAGCCTTGAGATAGCTAATATAACAAGTATTGAAAAAAGTTTCCAACATGCTACACTTTATGAATCAGCAGGTATTGATGAGTATTCAGAATTGGAGGGAAATGTGTATGAAACCTATAAAGATATGTAATGTCCCCATTCTTAGCACTACACTTTCCAGTGATTGATAGCCTATCCCCGGATGCCTGCAGGCTAGTATGAGGTAGAATTAGGGTTTCTAGCCGTTTGGAGGTTTCTTTGGTGAACTCAGGGGTTTGCATGTTGGAGTTTTTCTGATTGGTTTCTAGATTCTTTTTGGGTTTTCAGAGAGCTTCGCAGTGGTATGACATGCATCTACATCTGACAAACTTTTCGGGACTTACTATTTTTAGTAAGTTACGACGACTACTCAAAATGTGGTTAAAATGCATTTGGAGTCACTTATTATTTTTAGCAGTATGCTATTTATAGTAAGTGCTATTTTTAGTAGGGTTTCTACAGTTCAGTTCAGTGGTTATTTCTGGCAGGTTAGTTTGAGCAGTTTGGTCTCCAACACCCTTGGTGCTATTTTTGGCAATGTTTCAGCAACTTGGTATTATGGCTAAATCTGGCAGAGCAGTTTATTCAGTTTGGTCTCCAGCATTTGAGGTGATTATTTTGGCAAGTTTGATATTTGAAGAAAATAACATTTTAAGTGAATTTTTGGCTAAGGCTTGGAGGATGCCGAATTTGATGAATTAATGTTTGAGTGAATTATTTCAAATGCTAAAGTGGACAACTTCTTGAGGAGGAAATATTTAAGTCCTTAGTAAAGTATTTTTCACTTAATAAGGTGGACGCCTAACTTGTGGAATATTGGCTTTTTTAATGAAGTATTTTTTCCTTCATTTTGGACACCATGTCTAGGTGGCTGAGGGAGTTGAAATGAAATGCAAATTGCAATTTGATGAAGGAGAATGTGAGTTTCAGTTTGGGCGCCCTAATTGGAGGGAAAAGGCATTTTGAATTTGTGGAGAAGTTTATAAATATGAGCCTTGGCCTTCATTTGAGAGCATCCAATGAATTTTATAACAAAATGCTGCCAGAATGGTAACTCACTCGCTTTGAGGAATGCATACCTCCTAGCAAAGCTTAGTTTCTTGCTTGAAAGATAGCAACTAAGATAAAAATTGTTTTTTACACTGAAGAACAAATTGAGCGTATTGGAAATGTTTACTTTGATATTTTCTGAAGTTTGTGAAGGGTTTTCTCAGTTTTCAATTTGTTGGTTGTGTGCTTGCTATAGCACGTTTTTGCTCACAGCTCCTTACTCGATTTTTTCTGTGGTTATGGGTATTGTTCCAATCTCTTTCTCTATGCTAGGCGCCCCTTTCCACAAATTTTGGTAATTTTTAGTAAAGTCCTTGAATTTATCTAGCTGGTTGCCCCCTTTTGATGGTTGTGCCTTGCCTTTAAGAGCCTTGGAATGCGTGCATAAAATAATGGAGGGTATTTGCTATTGTTTAATGTTCTAGACTTGGGCACCAACTTCCTAGGCTTCATATGCACTCAGTTTCATGTCAATCGGAGGAGTATTGGATGAGTTATGAGCATTTTGGTGTGATTCATGCTTGCTGGTTTTTCATATCAGTTTGAAGAAGTTCAGATTTTTGGCTTGTTTTTTCATAGTTGGGAGGTTTGAGAAGTTTGGAGAGTCATCTAATGTCAATTGTAGTGATTTGGACAGCTATAACACTTTGCTTCTTGTAGATTATACTTCATATTGTAACGTTGAATTAGAAATACTGATCGGCTCTTTCATTTCTACAAATTACTATTGTATTCTCACTTTTAGTGGAAGAGGGCAGGCCTCGCCGCCTAATTTACTTTCTTGTATAAGCACTTTCATTCCCACCGTTTGGTGGAAGAGTCAGGCCTCGCCATCTCTACTTTCAATACTTTGTAATTCTTCATTTGCTAATTCCAATGAGCCGCCAAACTACTCCCGTTAAATAAGTGGTCAAGTTGCATATTCATTGTACTTTCCAGCACTTTCAATTTTATTGCGAACAATCCCCAGCGCCATATGCTATCACCTCGCCCATCATTGGGATCTTGGTGAACATTCTTGGTGTAGGGTTACTTTGTTGACTAGTTTTGGTTTTGCTAATGCTGACAGGTGAAGTTGTTGATGTGAAAAATTGAAAAAATTGTAAGGGGGTTATTTCAGTGGTATTGTTGACGTATTTTTCGTGACCACACCAACACAAAATAAAATTACCAATGGCAACTCTATCCTCTCTTGAACAAAATCTCCTGCATGCTAAGATTGCTAGAAAGATCATGCATTCAACTCCAAGGTTCCTTCATGCAATGGATAGTCTCAGTTGGCTCGATGTGATTTGTTGGTATTTAAAGGGGACTTACAAAATTGTTCAACAGCGGAGAAAGGAATTTGAATGGTCAAAAGGTTTGTCTATAAAGTTCTTGTTTCCTAAACTAACCAAAAAGTACTGAATTAAAATGGGTGCAGGGTTTAGAAAGTCTAAATTCTATCCTAAATGCAGGATATGAAGCTCAACTTCAGCAAACTTCAACAGGACTTCACTTTGCCTTGCGTCGGACAACTTCCGCGGAGTCGGTGCAATCTTCAAGGGAGGTGACTAAAGATATTCAAACCACCACTTGACATGAAGATATCATCACAACGACGCATACCATCATTCAAACTGTGATTGAACTTATGTCTACAACGTTTCCAATTGACCACACAAGGTGAACACACCGTCAATGAACCCGCTAGTGGTATGGATAAGCGAAGCTTGCTTAGGTCAGACACCACATTCCACAACTAGCATCTACTTGTATGAAATGAAATCTACTTTACTTTAAGCTACTTTACGATTCTACGTGAATTGGAAGGATGAAGAAACCTTGCTAGCTACTCACAACAAAAGACGAAATCACCATCAATGAAAACTCTCTTTATTATGAGAGTGTTCACAACAACTACTTACAAAGCATTCAAATGGAAGACTTTCCTTCCTTTTCAATCTATGCTATGCTATCTCTGAGTTGTCCCTCTATTCTAATGCTATTCTATCTTCTAATCTAATCTAATGAGGTACAAATGACGGGGGATGCCCCTTTTATAGCTGGCCAAATCCAGTGGACGACTCAGATTCAATTATAATGAAGGGCTTAGATTGAGCCACATAAACCCTAACCCTAAAAACCACCACCAAAAAGAGGGGTAATAAATGAGCAATTAATGTCCACCGTCCTAGAAGATTCTTGTCTGGAAACGCGTTCGCATTGTTCTTGTTCTTCTTCTTGACTACAAACTGGATGAGTTTGATCATCATGGCTTATATTTCTTGGACTGATATGGCAAGTACATTCAACTATTTGACGATGATCTTCCTCCTTGTTGTCATGGTACCTTTGGTTATGCGGAGTATGCTGGAGAATATCTTCTGGGTCATTACCGAAGGACTTCAGACTTAAGGAAGAATTCTTTTATTCTGTCATGATGTCAGTCTCCAACGCCTGGGCCTTCATCTTTTCCTTCATTCTGAACTTGAAAGATTTTCTTGTCTTGGATTCAATCATTCCCGCTTGCCATTTGCCTAACTGCGTTGGGTGCATATTGGGTCTTTGAGGACAAATTCCAACACTTAGCCATTTCTAATAACATCTCCCTTCATGGTTTGGAAGCAAGTGAGACATCATGGAGAGGCTTGAAACATGTGACTTTATTTCATCCTATAGTTGCAATATTGTCCCGAAGTATTTGCTCCATCACTTCAAGTCCTCCCACCTTGGTCCCGGCGTTCATCCTGCAAACAAAAGAAGAGCATCAAAACATTTTATAATATAAATCCACTTTACTCACCTGATATCCATGTTTTGATCTCCAATGTCCAATTGCTCTCTGGATCTGATAGAGTTCATCACTTTTCTCTAGCAAACTTTGCTTTCTTCATACTCTTATCATAGGCGTACTTTGACCATGTATCCTCCTCGATGCTCATTTTTGATGCCTTAGAAACTTTCATCCATCTTGAGGGCACATTTAGAGGGTGTTGTTTTATTTCTCTTTGCCTTAGAAAATTTTCCAACCAACATGATATTCCCTTTTTGCCTTAGCCAAATTTCCAACCCATCTACCTTAGAAATAATTTATTTCCTCTAGAAAATTTCATCAACCAAGAGCCCAAGTAAAATCTCCATCTTAAAGTCTCAGGTGAGGCGTGAAAAGTTTCAAAATCATCTCCTTGTCGAAGATATCCAGTACCCAAAAGAAAATTCCCCTCAGAAAATGCAAAATTCATGTGTATCACTACAAAGAGGGACATTTAATTTTTGAATTTTATACCTTAAAAAAATATTTCTCACCAAAGTTTATTCTTTATCCTTCGCCCAGGCACATTTCTTCTCTCTTGCTTTTGCCTTTTAGAAATTTTATCTAACTTAAGATATGACAAGGTCTCAAGCCATTTTATGATTCTAGCACCAGGGCCCACCTGTCCACTTAGAAAATTTCTCATGACTCACGCCTCTTAGGGCGCATTTGGCCTTCTCTCATGCCAGTTCTCAACACTTAGAAAATTCTTTGTCATCAACCTATCAAGGGCGCATTCTAGGGGGTCAACTTCCTTCTTCTTCTAACTTAGAAAATTTCTAGCTCCTTCCTCTTTTAGGGCGTGTTTGGGAGGTCTTACTTCCAATCATGATGCCTTAGATGATTTTCAAGCATCCTTCACAAGGTGGGCACATTCTAATGGGCCCCCTGCCATTTACCAATACTTGGAAAATTTCTCATGCCTCCCCTATGTCTTGGGCGCATTTGAGGGTGTGGGAAGGAAACTCTTCATGCCTTAGTAAATTTTTTAAGTCACCTTCTAGACAAGGGGGTAGTCCCTGGTGTCTACTTCCGTTTTCCATTACTTAGAAACTTTTTGAAACCTCCAGCAGCTCATGGCGCATTTGCTAGGTCAAGCCTCCACTTTGCTAGCACTTAGAAAGCTTTACTCCTCCCCACTCCTTGATGAGCACATTTCAACACTTAGCAAAGTTTCCAACCCTCTCACCTTGAAGTTTGGGCGCATTTCACAGGTGGTGAAGGAATTTTATCACTTAGCAACTTTTTCCACCCACTTCCAATTTGGGCGCATATGAGGGTGTGAGGAGGAAATTCCAACACCTTAGAAAAAATTTCCATGCTAGCCCATCAACTTGGGCACATTTAGCTAGGTTGTGAAGAATTTTGATTGCCTTAGAAACTTTTTCAACCTCCCTCATTGAGCATGGGCGCATTTGGGGATACCTGCAGGAATTTTCCAACACTTAGTATATTTTTCCCATCTTCTCTCAAGGTTGGGCGCATATGAGGGGTTGAGCAGGAACTTCATACTTAGAAAATTCTTCACCCTATCTTCATCCTCTTGGGGGCACATTTAGCTGGGCGAGGAGGAATTCTTCAAGACTTAGAAAAAATTTTAAACACCTTCTTTCCTTGATGAGGGCGCATTTGGAGGAGAGAGCAAGAATTTTCAAGACTTAGACAAATTTTCCTTAGCCTCCCTTCAAACTGGGTGCATTCAAGGGGTCTTCAGGGAATTCCTCATACTTAGGTGTTTTTCTCCAAGCCAGTATCTTGAGGGCGCATTTAAGAGGTCATGCAGGAATTTTCCAAGACTTAGCCACTTTTCCAGCTTGCTCGCCCTTATTTTTACTATTTTTAGTAAGCCTCTAGTTTTCATACTTTTGTAGCTTAGATTGATTTGGAATTTACACCACAAGGTCCTCATGATCTAATTGACCCGTTCACATTGCCATCTTGTGTCGACCTGCTATTTATAGCCTATTTTTGGAGGTGACTTGCTATTTATAGTAACTGCTTGATTTTAGGACTTCTGCAACTTTGCTCGATGTGAAATTTGTTCCATGGGGTCCTCATGGGTTGACTAACCTGTTCACACTGGTATCTTGTGCTGACTTGCTATTTATACCCTGTTTGAGAAGTGACTTACTATAAATAGTAAGTGCTCAGATTGCCTTCAAATTTTACTAGTGGATTCCTTGAAAGATACTGATCGCAATGGGATACATGTGTTTTCGGAGATTTTGGCGTTTGACCCTTCATTTTGGGTCCTGAAGCTAGAAACCCTAATCTAACTTGCATGTTGATTAAATGATCTCCGTTTGATCCCGTTTCAGTTGCATGTCGCTCTGTTCGTGATGCTGAAGTGCTAGGTAGTTGTCGGAGTGGTCTTGCTAAAAATAGTAAGTTTCTGAAAATGTGACCAATCAGCTATCATCAAGTTTGCATGTCACACTACCCGAGAGATCTCAAAAAACCCAGAAAAACCCAATAAAATGGTCTGTATGTGAGCATTGTCTAAAAATAGTAAGTTCCTGAAAAATGATCAACTTTGCCTGCATGTTACCTTGTTGTGTAGCTCTTGAAAAACCCATGAAGAATATGCTGACATGCATAGAAAAATCCTGCATGCAAACCCTAAAATTTGCTCTCGAAGACAACTTCGCAAGAAGGCCCTGATCCTAGTTTGCATGTTACATCACTGCGAAGCTCCCGAAAAACTCACAAAGAATATCCAGACATGCGTTGAAGATTCCAACATGCAAACCCTTGAAATAGCCTCCAAAGCAAGACTGCAGAAAGTTATCACCTCATCTTGCATGTCATATCATTGCGTAGGTCTCAGAAAACCCAAAAATATTCTCCAAACATGCATTGAAAAACCTTGCATACAAACCCTAGAAATGGCTCCTGAAGCCCGGACTACTAAAAATAGTAAGTTGTCTGTTTCAACTCAAAATTTGCAGGCAAGCAGTTTAAAGTGTTCTAAGCACAATGTAACAGTCAAAATTCCATTAGTCAACTCAATTTGACCTCAAACTGACATGAAAAGTGCAAACCCTAATTCTATAAACTTAGCCAAAAATTTCAATTAAGAGGAGCGCATCCCCGGAAAGACGGACAGAACAAGAGAGAGAAAACAGGAAAACCAACCAAAATCAAGCCAAAAGACCCAAACGAAGCAAAAATTAGGGGGTCCCCATTTGCAATGGGGCGATGTGTGAAAAGGTCACAACAGGTATCAGAGCCAAGATCTTGCCATCCTGTGAAAACACAGAGCTCAGTTGTCAAATGAGTGACAGAGAAATCAAATTCTACACCAGAGGTCAAAACTGAGTTTAGTTTCAACTTCCAAAAGTTTTGAAGATGTTACGTTTTCTGATGTTCAGGAACCGTGAGAAGTCAAATTTGATTATGGCTTCTAAAGATGAAAGAAGTTTGGCAAGGTCACTTTTCATTGCAGGTACAAGGCTCAATGAAGAGTGTCAGACAAGAGGTGAAGAAGTGAGTATATTGTCTGAGTTGGAACATTGTTTGAGCCTAGTCCAACAATCACCCACTGATTTGTTGAATAAGGCATTATCTCCTACAATGACCTCTTCGATTCATCCCTATTGGATAGGGCATCCAGATGAAGAAATCAATTTGTTGGTTACTTCATGCTTTAGTGAAGTTATGAAGATTCTAGCACCTTTGATGCCTTATGATGATGAAACTATGAAGAAGATTCTTCATAGGATTGTAGGAAAATTCCAAGATCTTGATGAAACCAGTAACAGTCAATTTCCCATAAGAGCTGCTATCTTAAAGACATTTTCAGACCTTGGGACAAGTAACTTGCTAATAGACTTGGAAATGCAAAATCAGATTTATCACTTGTTTCACTACCTCTTCATATCCACTTGGAGTGAACAAGAAGAGAAAGTTGATGAAATTCCACCAAATGTCCAAACTCTCGTTTTGGACGCATATGAACGTGAAGAAAAGGTTTCTCCTATTGCTGATATACTGATCAATGAATTGTTTAATCAATGTGAGGAGAAATTGAAGCCACTTTTGAAGAAGATAGAGCAAAATGAAGGAAATACCAGTAGTGTCATAGAACCAGTTTATGACCATTACTATAGTGATGATGTTGGTGATGATTCCAATGAGTTCATGCAAGATCATGTTGAAGATTTGGTGATGAAGGATTTTCCTCTTGTTGCTGTCCCAGCTTCCCAAGAATTTCCACATGAAGAAATCAGTGACATACTTACTCATGATGGTTTCATAGAAGATAAAATGATGAAGTTTTCAAAGCAGCCAGCTTCGATGATTCCTTATTCCAATACAATGATAATGACATGGCTGGTATTGGGTTTGTTTCTGAAAGTAAGCCCGTGGAGGGAGCTACTAATGAGGATATCAGTTTAAGTGAAATGGGAAGTGACTCATTCAAAGAGTCAACACTTCAAGAGGAGCACAATAAGCACTTTCCTGTTGACCATCTCAATCAACCCATTAGCATTTGGGATCCGGGTGTGATGGCACCAAAGTATGATAGAGAACCTGTGTGGGATGAATTTCCCTTTGATCCTAATAAAGATCAAAAATCAAATTGCAATGAATGCTACGAGGTGGCCTTTAGAGGGGAAGGTGTCTTTGATGAAGAAGATTGCTCGACAAAGCTCCATGATGATCCCTTTGAGTTGGTTGCAGACACCAAGGAGGAGTATGTTGCTACGGAAACTTTCAAAATAACATTCAATGATGAATCACCGATTGAGTTGGGGGCTGCCATAACCTTTGATCAAGGAGATAGGGAGGAGGAAGTAGAGCTAGAAGACCATATAGCTCTTGAAGATGGAAAGTTTAAAGAGGTTCTCAAACACAAATCTGATTTACCTATCCAAGAGGTTGATTGCAAACAAAGGGTCGAACAAATTGTGGAGTATGATTCTCTTCATAATATTGAGCATTCGCAGCTAGTTGATGGTGAAAGACAAGAATGTTGGAGCAGCCATGAGGGAAGCAAAGACAAGAAACAAGGTTCTGATTTTTTCTTGCAGCCTATCAGCAGTTCACCATCTTCACATTCTTATGAGTGGGAAGGTCAATTCAAGGTGTCCGTTGGAGATGAAGGGCGAGCTCTATCTAGATTTGATCGCACATATAGTTTGATTGAAGAACTTTACTGGAAGGCTCAGTTTGAAGAGAGACAAAGAGGAGTTAAGGATGAAGTTGCTTTCCCTAATTTGCAACTTATCAAAGACTTCTTGGAGGCATTGAAATCAGCGTACATACACATAATTGAAGATCGAGATTATGCCTTCAAAATTGCAAAAAAAACCATTTGTGCTTTCCAAGAAAAGGAGAGAAAGGTTGATGAGCTTACTATGGAGCTTGAATCAACAAAGGACGTGTTAGAAAACACTCAGTTGGCTCTAACGAAGGTAGAAGACCAGTTTGTTGACTTCAAACTTTTCAAGGAGCAAGAGAATACACAAAGAGCTGAAAAAATCAAGCAAGTGATTGGAGAGCTTGATAATCTACAGGAGGAGTTTGATCTAGAAAGCGTCATAAGAAAATCAGAAGTTGCGGATTTGGATTAGCAAGATGAAAGGGATGAATTTCAAGTTTTTAACAATCCTCTCTTTGAAGTGGGTGTTGAGGAAAGTTATGATAACCCTCTCTTTGTGATGGATGATAAAATTGTACTTGAGACTGAGTATGGTTTCCAGTGCATGGATGATGTGATATCAAACCATGAGGATGTGCCACATTTTGTGATTAGAAATCTTTTGAGGCTGCTTGATACTAAATGCATAGTTGGGGTAGAGGATGAAGACTCCACTTGGGAAGTGTTGAATCAGGAAGTTTCAAACGTCCTTGACATCATGATGTTTTCCAAACATAGTTTGGTAGCTGCTCAAGGTTTCATTACAATAGCAAGGAGTGAAGATTTCAGATTTGTTACTCATGAAGTAGGGGAGGAAGATGGACCAGAACATAGTGTTTGCACTCTTGTCAATCCATTCCTTTAGTTGAGTGATGCTTTAGCTCATACTAGTCAATTTTGGGAGTTGAATTTGAAGTCATCTTATGTTTCATACTCCAATGTTGTAGAAGCTTTCATGGATAGGCTTCAAGGGCTCACTAGAGGAGACATCAATTTCTTAAGTATGCACTTGGTTTTGACTAACACTTGGGGATGCGTTGAGATTTCTTTCCAATGTGTTGAAAATCATTTTCACTTGGGTATCCATGCTTGGGATTCTCAACATGGGTTGATGGAGCTTATTGCTTGTGGAAAGAAGAATTTTTGGAGTGCTAAGGATCAAATTTTCAGACTTTTTGGTATTGTCCCCCTCTTTACCAGCCACTTGATGGTTTTGTTTGTTCATCAACAAATGGATTGGAAAGAGATTTTGAGTATGGGTTGGAGAGATGAATGGTTGGTTGCTCTTGGGAGTGATCCTCGGCTAAGACAAAGGAAGATTTTGAGACACGAGTTTGTTGGTTGGAGGTAGACCAGCCACCTTACATGTGGAGTTACTCTCATTCAGGAGGGTTTGTCCACCACTACTTGTCAAAGAGGTGGTAGTTTTCAGTTGGAGTTTTCTCTAGTGTGTTTTCCAGCCACTTTGGAGGGGTTATCTTGCAACTGCTCATCTCACACACTCACACTTGGGAATTTCATTGGTGCTGTTGTTTTTCCTTGTGTAGAGCGCTAAAATCAGATTTTACTTTGCTAATTTCAGCCTTGAACAACAATGATTATTTGTTTCTTCAAACCTATCCTATTCTCAGAGTTCAGCTTATGAAGGTTTGTGAAGCAAAGTTTGATAGTTTCTTCACAATATTGGTTCAGGACAGCGAACTTCCTCATGCTTTGGTTCATCGTTCTGAGACTATTGGAGTTGGAATTGTAGGAGTTTTTAGAAATCTTCATGTTTGTATCAGAATAATTCAGGGAAGGCGTGGTAGATTCATGTGGAGTTATAAGTATGAGTTTGTTGAGCTCTTGCAAAGGATTGATTTCCTCTTTGCAAGAAGATTTGGAGATGTCACAATTGCAGTCGTGGCTTTGTTTGATACCTTATGGAGATATGTTGAGGAGTTTGATTTTGAGTTGAGTAGACTATCTTTCCTATTGCCTAGGATTGTGATAGACAATGGCATTGTTGATATTGTTGACTCGGAGCTTTTTGGGCATGAGATGCTGCATGATATTGATTTCAGTCCTTCAAGATTTTTCATTTTGAGTATCATGGATGGTAACACTGGGGGTGGAGGGGTCTTTAGGGATGCCTCGAGTGGCCCCTTGCTTCTCTATTCAGAAGATTTTGGAATTGACACCAACAATTCGACTGAGGCCAGGGCTCTGTTGCAGGGGTTAAAGATAGCTAAAGAGAAAGGTTGGCGAAAACTATGGGTTGAAGGAGACTCCAAATTGCTCATTGAAGCTATGCAAGATGAGGCTGTCCATAATTGGAGATTAAATGTGATCGTTGAGGCTGCAAGACACCTGTTGAAAAGCCTGGAAGAGGTGAAGGTTACTCAAATTGGAAAGTCCGGTAACAATGTTGCGGACTGGACAGCAAATGAAGGTGTGCGCTTGAAGGAGCGGTCTAGATGCATTTTCAAAGAGTGGTTTGAGCGAATCCCTTTTGCTGCTCAAATCCTAGTCAACCATGACAGGGGTGGTTAGTGTGGCTGGTCTCCCTGGCTGCTGCGCTTTGTATCTCTGCTATTTCCTTTTGTTGGCATTTTGGCTTGTTTAAGCCATGCCTCCGTTGAATTTGGGACTGTCCCTACTTGTTTTTACGAGTTCCTAGAACTCTAAAACCAGGTTTTCTATATCAAAAAAAAAGGAACCCTATAATGTAATGTCCCATTTTTGGGTTTTCCTAATATTTGCTTTTAAACACCTACATCATGGCATCCCAACAGGCTTAGAACCAATAATAAACTTTAAGCACACTCAATACTATCATATATCCGATTATTAGACTAGTAAAATTCGATGTTATGCTGATAGGAATGAGCAATTAGCTAATATAAGTTTTGATCTACAGTTTGGATGGTGAATGGTTTAAAGATAGGCATTATAATGTATATGTGCTATGTCTGATTTTTCTATACAGATTCATGCATAAGAGAAATGGGTAATTTGGATGCTTATCTTAATTGCTGCTTCTCATGGTCGATCTTTTCCCTGATGCTATTTACTCCCAGCAATGTGTCTGATGGATGCCTTGCTCTTAATTATGCAGCCTTTATGGATGATCGAGGGACTCTCTAAGAGCACCCAGGTTTGTAATCAAATACATTTAAAATAGCTACAGACTTATATCCATGCTCTTTTAATTCCTTTCTCCCCAAACTGGAAATACCGCAATAAAGCTAAATCTCAATCTTTGGTAACTATTCCCTGTCTGAATATCCCTAGCTCCTTAGGAGTACCCAAAGCCTAAGTGTTCATATAATTTTTTGTATAACTGTTCCATGGCCCGATAGCTATAAAGAACAGTGCCTTGATTTCTCATAGTGTCTAGGCAATATAGTATGTTGACTAACAATGAGCCAATGCTTTGTTTTGATACCCATTAGTAAATGATGCGCCCAATCCTTGTCCTAGTCATAGGTACCACCAAAGCGCTCAGTCAGTATTTATAATTATATACAGGTCTCCAGAAGTTCTGTGCTCCTTAGGTCACCCACCAGGGAGTATGTGCCAATAACGGACTCGACCTAGATAGAGGAACGATGAGAATTTGTTAAGTGTCATGCCAAAACTGATCCAAAAAGCCTGAATTTCTGCCTTAGGAATTTTGACAAACACTTTGCTTACAAAGTCTAAAGGTACTGGTATGAATTTCTAATTGCTTTGTTTTGGTTTTGTATGTTGCCAATGATGTTTTGAAATGCTTTTGAACAATGCAAACTAACAACCAATGAAGTAGAAATGATATGCAAGCTGTTTTGGTATTTTCCAATGCATATAAATGACCTATTTTATGCAAAATGTTCATCTACAGCAGTAAGACAATTTAACAAACACTTGGCATGCAAACTATTCATGCTGATATGAAGGTACATTAATTTGGCATTTTCACAAACAATTGTTATGCAAACCCAAACTCCATTTTATTACCAATTGTAGACCTCCAGCTGGTTACAATTTAACTCGATGATCAATGACAAACTTACAATATCAAAATGCAACACTAGACTACTCAGCTTCATATGATAGATGCCAACATTACAAAAGGAGCACCCAAGGCCTTCAAGGAGTTGTTCAAGAGCCGAGTGTGTAGGGGTCAGGAGGACCTATAAAGCAAATCAAAACATCAACTATGACCTTTTAAAGCCTATAATGGCATTTGGAAAGGATAAATGTGTTAAGAGAGTCAACTGTCCTAAGGGTCCTAATAAGGACCCTAGGACCAAAATGCTATGTAATTGGAATTTTCATGTTCTAGGGCTTTAAATAGGAATATAATGCTTTAATTAGGTCAAATAAGGTTGGATATTGAAGATCCAATAGGTTTTAGTTTGTGGAGTTCAATAAATTTCAAGATTGGAAATTCAAATTTTTGAATTCCAATTTGGGCGGGTAAATGAGTTTTGTGAGTTTTAATCACTTTTATGCAACTTAATCAATCCCAAACGGTTTGGATCAGTTGGGGAATGGTTCTATAAGCCCAAAATAATCATTTTTACGGAGGTTGGGCATTTGGAGCAAGCATTGTATGGACTGTTTTCTAGAAATAGTGAAAAACACAGTTTTTGGCACTTTTATGGTGTTCTTTTGTTAAATACTTGATCTCTATTGAATCTATGTCTAGTAGGATGCTTTAGGAGTTTGTGTTTACATATTTTAACACCATTGAAGGCTCTGAAAGCAATGATAATTAATTTCTTTGCATTTTATATTGACTGTCCTAAAAAAGAACACAAAATTTACACTAGTTTGAGGGTTTTTCATGGATAAATGATCCATTTCATGGGATTTTATGACTGTATCTTGTGAAATGGATCATATTTAACATGTACCATACTGGACTAACAATATAATGTGCAGGAGAGATGAATACTATGGTGTACACCAAGATTTGACTGTGAAAAGTGCTTGAAGTTGGAGGCTAGGGTATAGCAGCAGAAGATTTGCCTTAATGAGGGGTGTGTTTTTGAGTTGGGATAGACTAAATATGTTGTCCTAATGGTGTATAGTCAATGAGAAAGTTCTGGAAGTGATTGGAAGGTTAGTTTTCAAGAAGCCCTAGTTTTGAGGCAAGTTAAGGAGGGTTTTGTGTTTGAGCATGTTAGGGGTGTCATAGAAGCCTAAAAACTTGGAATCCTTGGTTTTGAGTTATTTTAAGGGACTGTTGAAAGTTTCATGGTTAGGGGTTGAGTTTAAAGAGGGGATGCTTTGAAAAAGGGGGCTAATTAGGCCTAAATTGGAGGAAACAACAGATTTTTTATTGGTGTGCTCCAAAACAAGTGCCATCAAGAATCTAGTATGTTATGTATCATCACAAACCACACCTGGTTCAATCATTAGTTTGGAGGTTCCTTTGGAAAGTTTGAGTGCAAAGTCAAAAATCCTTCCCTAGAGGCCTAGTTGGGCTAGTAGCCTAGTTAAGGTGAAAAATTGGTTTTGTGTCTAAGTCAAAGGGTTGGGCTTTGAAATCATTCAAAACAAGTTTGTTTGGGTCTCTTAAGAGTTTTCCTAGGGTTTGGATCCATAAGGAAGGCAAATAAGTCATTTGGTGCATTATTGAGGTTTGTCTCCATCAGAGTGCCTGGAAGAGTGGTTGGGATTGTGTCTTGCAAACCTTGAGAACTTTGTGTTTCTTTCAAAGTCCTGCACTTCTCTCGTGATCAATTACAAAAGATTGTCACTGTTTATGACAGTGCTGGACTAGTTATTAAAATAAGCAGATTGAAATATGCAAGTATTCTAATAGGTATGAAGAACCTGGAAAATTTGCTATGTATGATGCAAAATGCAGCCACCACAATCCAATTGAAACCTCCTTGTAATTCTTCCTTTCTCACCCTTGCTTGCAGCGATTATTCTTCTAGCTGCTAGGCGTCACTCTTTCTCCTCAAATTGAATTTTATTAAGCTTCCTATAACAAAAGTCGAACCATCTTTGCTGCGCCCAGGAGACTACAATGAGACCACGATTTTTTATAGCAATTTCCCCTAAATTCGATGGAAGCTGATCTGGTGTTCCTAGCTGCAAGACATCTTCTTGGCTGCCAAATATCTATCTTTCAAACTGAAAAACACTTCTTCAAAATCTGCAAATGGACTCCTTCAAATCGATTTTCCCCAAGGATCAAATTTTGGCTCAGGCCACTAAATTTTGGCTCAAATGGAAAGCCTGAAACATCTTTCCCAACTCCAACTAGGATTGGTGTCTCACAACCGAAACTAGCAATCTTAGAGGATTCAAACCCTCCAGCTATGTCAAGCATTCAAGCTCTTCAATAATCAGACAAATGTATTCAACTCAAAATGTCCTCAAATGCCCTCCAAAAGCTCCTTATAAAGAAATTAAAATCACCTTCAAGAAGCTTCTAGAATAAAATATTATTTTATTCACTTAAGTGACTTTTTGATATTATTTAATTTTTAGTCACTTTATTATTAAATTAATTAAATATAAAGTCACCTTATGATATTGTATTTTTAGGATAACTTTATAAATAATTAATTTCATATTTAATTTAATTAAATTAATCAATTATTCAGCCTTATGAAATAACAATATTTGGACAACTTAATTAATTAAATCAATCTTCCTCCAAACTGGGGACATGACAGAATTCCTTCCTGAAGCTTTTTCCCAATTTCTTCCAATAGCAGTATGATAAACCAATGTTATTATATTCGCCCCGTCCCTACAATCACTAACAATGATAATAGATATATATTGATCTTCCATACTGTATTCACTTCTCCCTTGGTTTCTTCATGCGTCACAAATTCACTTAATACTCCTCATGCCTCAATGTCCAAGAGATATGACTTTTAGGAGGAGGCGATTTAAAGGAGGCGTCTCTACATATTTGTTAATTACTGATTAGTCGGCTATCTTCACTAATTGCAACGCTCCCTCAATGAGTCAGCCCTTTCTCGTGAGCAAGTTTTTTATCTTTAATCCATTATCCATTTAGATGACTCGGAGCCCTTTCTTAATTTATGTCTATTGTTACTTAATGGGAGTTATATGTTATGTCCCTTCTAGTATATTTTATATTAAATATTATGTTTCTGTATACCCATTATAGTGATAATCATAATCGTCATTACTTACAATTTTGTATTCGATAATTATATTATAATTATAATGTTATTTATATTTGTGTTTTATATAAGTTTTATATATTTTTAATATTTATTTTATTTAAATTGTCAATATATATATATATATATTTATGATATTATATATAATAATAATTATAATATTACCTCCTGATAATTATAATTATAACAATATTCAAATTGTAATTATATATATATATATTTCCTTTTGTATTTACATTTTAGGGTTTCAAATCCGGGGACACAACATATAAATGTAAGAATTAGCATATTGAATGTACTATCACTCCCTCTTTTCTCTTAATTGTCTATTATAGTTTACTGGTATGATGGTATTTATAAATTTATCAATAAGATATCAGAGACCAAGGTGATTGGTTCTGGGTTT
>VDFB02049639.1:0-49574 GCA_007258455.2 Sequoia sempervirens
TTGCCACAAGCTAGCATTCAATTTTGCATTTCCTTTGCCCATCCCCTTTGTGCAACACTAGGATGCGCATAAAGGAATGTGTATATGTTTTAGTATTGGTTCTTTGACAATTTCCCTATTTGTCTATAAAACACGATACATATTCACACAAGACAAGTAATGTATGTAACAGTTGACTAAATGCCCTTGCACCTTTAACTACAAAAGATAGCAATAGTTGCATTGTCTATTATCTGTTGAAATTTATATCTTTGGTTGATAGGGTATTTTTTTAAGGTTTTATTTCCCTAACAAGACATCATTTAATCCTAGAATATTTGTAAAGCTTGAAACAGATGAGGGGAAAAGGATATCATGAAACATATTGATATATGATTTCATAGAACCCTGAACCCTACACAGAGATAAATACAATTTCTCCCATGGTAATGGCTATAATGCCAAAGATACACATAGACAACCAAAACAACAAACCAACAACATTCAATTAACCAAGCTCAACCATTTTTTTTTACAAAAGAAAGAAAGAATAATAATCTCTTTCAAATCTCAAAAATTGCTATACACACAGAGAAGCCAAACAATATATCAAGAGTGGACAAATAACTAAGCCTAACCATATTTTTTGGAGATCATCTATGCAAACCACCCATCTAAAAATTAGTATAAGCCCACAAGCTTCATTTAAAATTTGACTTACATCACCACAAATAGAGAAATTATAAAAGATATGCTACAATAATACTAGACAAACACCAAAGTAATTTTATCTCCAATATGTTAATGCTTTCTTACAACCCTAAACCCTACACACAAATAAATACAATTGCTCCCATGGAAATGGTGTTGTATTTAGCTACAATTCCTCCTATGCTAATAGCTGCAACACCAAAGATATACAGAGATAATCAATATAGTAGACCGACAGTGACAAAAAAGTACATTTAACTACAATGTTCCTATCATAATAAGTATACAGGAAAAGAAACATATAACAAGAAGACATTAACAATAAATTAATCATTTATGCAAAAAACCCATGCATAACATAGTATAACCCCACAAGCTTCACTGAAAATGAAAACCAAACCATGTGTATGTCAACCAAGATGCATAGTGTATATATATGTGTCTACATATGTATGAATAAACAATGGCCACTTTCACTAAATATTATAGACAAATTGAGAAATTGTAAAAGACGTATCAGAATAGCACTCAATAGCCAAAAATTAGTAGCCCTATCCATATTTTTTTAATGAAACAAAGAAGGTTTAACTACACACTCTCCAACCCCAAAGATCGTGGATGTTCCATACTTCTCTTGCTCAGGGGTTTGGCTAGAGTCCATGCGAGCCCATCATGCCAATATGGTAGGATGGAAAATGAGCATGAGTTTTCTGCTTTTCCATTTCAAATTAGTCATTTCTTTGTTACATACATATATGTATATGCACAAACTATTGTATAGATTTACTATTACATTTTCCATAAGGAAGACAAGCAACTGTGGGTTTTGTAGTTATACATTTTTTCTTACATCTATATATTTCTACAAAAATTATTTTATACATTTGGTGACATCTTTTTTATCTTCCCTTGAAACAATGTGTGACTTCTGTAGACACATCAAATTGACATAATGCATTCAATTAGGTCATATTCATCCATTCAACAAATAAATCAAGTTTATTTATCAATCTCCTAAAGTCATCAGTTTAAATCAAATAAATCAACTTGATCCCATCACCCTCATTTTAATTAAATAAATCAATCCTTTTATTTAATTAAATCCAAATGCATATTCCATCCTTTTCTGAATTAAATAAATCAAATATTTAAGTCATAAAAGTCAAAAGATCATCCTAATCATCATTAAGCTAACCTAATCCTGATTAAATGCTAATCCTAACCACTTGCATCCTCTAGATAATCCCACTTGCACAAATAAATCAATTTATTGATTTATTAAAATCATCATTTTCACTCAACATGGCATCTTTGAGGAATATTCCCTTAAGTTTGAATCTCCCCCCAATTTGGCATGTACACCCAACAAGGAATTTATGAGGCCTTACATGTCTCTTACATGTCCCTTTCCAAAGTCAAACTAAGCATTTACTCTAAATTTCAAATTTGAAATTTCCCCCTCTTGGGCACATTTCCCAAATCTTGCACATGCATCAACCACTCATAAGATGACAAGTGTCCTCATCTCACTGGACCAATCTTAGTCCCACATCCTCCATGTTTGGAATTCTTTTATCACTTTTGGCCATAAATAGAGGTCTCTTCTATTGTTCAAATCCTCCACAATTCTATCATTTCATCTCCACAATCTCATACAAGGTTACTCTCTTCAATTGAGAGCTAATCTTGCCCACCATCATACCATCATCAAAGAAGTTTCATCACATTAGCTTATCTAAAGGGGTTGGGGAAGGCCTATTTTCGACAATAGCATCAATACCCCCATAAGATCAAGTGTTTGTCTTGTTTTAGAATAGGGATAGTTATTTGTGTTTGTATTTGCTCAATTATATCATCTTTTTCCTTTGTTTTCTAACAATGCAGATGGATCTTATGGGGAACTCTTGGTTTTAATCTTGCATTTTGATCTATTAATGTGATTTTTTGTTTCTTCCATGCAAGTTTGAAAAGGGGTTCACATTTTGGCACCCACTGTTTTGTTATTGATATAGCACGTGCTCCCTCATCTAGCTTGACTCGTCCAATTTGTGGTCTCTGCACATTGCCTTCAACCCATGACCTCTTCGTTGATTTCCACATAGCCTATCTTTCCACCCTCCCTAATATGTTCTTCATACACTCTTTGAAGATTGTACAACCGCACCTCTTACTTCATATACAACCATCCCATATTCCTATTACCATCATTTTTTGGATTTTCTATTGAATTCTTTTGCTTATTTTCTCATTCACCTCAACTATTTATCAGCGGCTTATTGTCATGTCTAAAGGAGTCTAGATGTGTTGAATCCTATCAATGATGGCATATAAGTGCTTTAGATCACCTACATGGTTCCAAGTTAGACTCATATTTGAATCTAAACCCTGTTGTCCATATGTTGGCTCCAACTGAAAGCAAGATTGGCTGAATACAAATTTACTGTAATTTGAATACTTATTGACTATCATCTAATCTGCTAGACTACATACAAAAGTGAGTTGCAACTAAATCATGCACTGATTTGATAATCAACAACATTAACCACTGAGAAGAGTTCAAATCCACCATGATTTGATTCCAGATGTTTGCCCGTGCTTCTCCATGAGAAGATTCTATAGTTTTATGATGTTTGCACTTAATTTTAGGAGCAGCTTGCATGAAGAGTTTCTGATTGATTAGAAAATCAATGTGTTGGCATGATGTTTTCCCATGCTTATCCATGAGAGGAGTCTCTAGTTTGGGTATTTTTGTTTGTCCTATTCTTATGTGGCCGTATTTAATGTTACTAATTCATTTGCCTCATTCTAGCTTTATCTTGTTTCCTTCGGGTGAATCCTCGTCTCTGTTGTATTTGGGCAAGTCAGCCATGTCCTATCCTTGTTCTATCTTGGCACCACATTCAAAATTCTAATTATCATCTTTGTAGATTTGGCACAATTGTTGTTTATCTAGGTTAAATTCAGCATGCCCTGGGATGCATTGATCAATTGCCATTTGCTTGTGACTGAATTATGCTCTGAATTCAAGATTTCCAAAAAAAATTCAAGTCTGCCGTTCTTAAACAATAGTACGCAGAAATTGCAGCGACCTTTATTAAATTGACTTGATCTATTGGTGTTGTTTGTTATTTTGACTATATCTTCTTTTTTATGGTCCAAGTGGGAGCATTTTTAATAGTTGTGCATTCTGACTTGTTTAGGGCAACTTATTTGTGGTTTGTTTCTATATAATCTTTTTTTCTTTACAGATGCTTTGACCAATAGTGCTTGAAAGTTCTATAGATCTTAAATTATCCCAGTAGTCACATTTCCCTTAACACTTGCAGATTTGGCCAACCACAAGGAAGAGCAGCAAAAACCATCCTAGGAGGATCATTAAGGCTCTGAGATTGTTGATGAATGGGAAAGAAATTAAAGCAGGCAGTCAAATAGGTGCCATCATCAGTAATCTTGAAAGTCTAAAAGCAACGCCAAAATTTTGAGTCAAACGTTGGCTGACATCAATTGCCAATAAAAGCGCTTTAAATGGAGAATTTTGAATCAGTTCTCAGTTTCTTGAGGTACGCTTTCACCCCATACCAATTAATGCAAAGTTTGTTTTTTTTCAAATAAACTTCCACTTGGGTGCACCCTGCATAATCTTTGATGGCTGCAAAACAATCTTTCTTAAGACTTGGTCATTTCAATAAGAATTCTTTATTGATCTCAACATAAATTTACTACCAGCTCTCATGATTTCCTTAAATCCTTTATTTTATGGCGCCATTGCTGTAGTCTTTAAATTGATAAGCTTGGTATTTAATTTGATTAGATTATATTCGTTACATAATCTTTCTTGAGGTGACTAAAAAACACCAAATGCCAAGAAAAGATTAACCTTATAATCATTAGGGTCCAAGGTCTCTCCTTTCTGAGATTGCTCAAGCATTATAATCATTGGTGTTAGGGTGATATGAGAATCTAAATATTAATGAGAGCATTTGTAGGGATTTATTAGAGTTCAAACACTCATGACTCTTGTGTACGTTCAGCTAACATGTCCCTGTTGCGTATCAAATCACTTTGAAAATAGAGCTCTGTCAATGCCTCTGTTGATGTGAAATCACTTAGGACTGCAATTTGATTCTTAAATGATCATATTGGTTGCCACCTAAAATGCGTTGGAATGAGTATGATGTGAAGGAAAGTCTAATTTTTTTTATTGAGCTTACTCAATCTGAAGATAATGCAATTAAAAAAAACCCATGTCAGTCACTTCAATAGAAGTTCATTGAAGACAAATTATTTAATACTTACCATTGTGCCCATAGAGAACACATTTATGCAGAATATTAAAGTTCAACATTTGTGATTTTTTAGTTTATGAAACAGTAACAATGGTGCAGTAGGTGATAGATTGAAGATCATTCAATATCTTTATCCCCATTGTGAAATGCACTCTAAACTCTTTTGAATAAACTTTCCACGATCATTGGAAAAATTGTGGTACATCATAATAGTAAAATGATTTGCTAAGTTGTGGTACATCAGACAACTACGGAAAAAGCTTTCCTCATAAATAGCTGATCGATCTCTCTACACACCATTGAAGTCTCGGGCACCCGCTAGTGAATGAAAAGAAGGCAGCGCAATATTCTTTTTCCAGCATATCTTTTTTCAATCTTCTCTGACAACTCTGTCACATCCAAAATAGTGCGACCAATAGGGGGAGGTTGTAGTTTTAAAATATTTAATGTGGTAAGTATTGGAGAGTGTTCTAATTGTTAAAAACAATTGAGTTTATCATTAATTTTTGAACTCTCAATTTTCAATCAATTAAATCTACAAATTCATACTGCTGCATTTTTTCTAAATAGTGCAATACTTTGTCTTTTGTTTTCATTGCAGGTTGAGTGGATTTAGGAGGGTGCAATCTATGTTTATGTTTACCATGCTTTGGATTAAACATTCTCCTTACAATCAAAATTTTTGAATTGTTTTCCTGCTGCTAAATCAGAGATTTGTTTGCATATATCTTATTTGTAATTGTTTTGAATGATTACAGGTTGACATCAATGATGGTTGCTCTCATGTTGGAATCAAATGACATGATTGATTTGAATTGGAAAGTGGGGAATTGAACTTGGAAAAAGAATTTCTTAATGCTTATTAGCTTGAGGCATTCATTTCCCGATTTCATTTTCTATTTTAGGACAACTTGCTTTCAGTTTTAGATTTAAAATCAATCACTGTCTTGATCTTTTCAAAGTTGGATTAAAATTGAATGCTAGAAATTGAATAAACTTTACTTTTGGGATAAAATTGAACAAGGAAAATTTCACACTTTGTCTTGATGGTTTAAAATGAAGTCATCATTGCTTTGAGGCTAAAATGAACAAGTGTTTGAATTGTGTAATTTTGTCTTTGGTGCATTTTTAGTGCGTATCCTCTCCCCTTGCACTTCGTGCGATCTAGGGTGCAAGAGAAACACTCAAAATGCATTTTATTGCTTTGAGTCACCTTTAGAGGGGCCTGCCTAAGAGACACATCCAAAAGGAGAACTCGAAGGTGAATTCAACTAGTTTTCATTCAGGCCGGTATATAAATGGATGAGACTAAACCGTCAAGTCCTCATGGTATGTAGGCCTTATCTATACAGTGTCTTCAGAATGGGGTACTACTGTAAAACATATAAGAACCTCTAGTAGGATTGATTAAATCCTTTAGTGGCTTGCTGGATGCTCGCAAGGTGCCATGTCACTGATGTTGTGTCAATAAGAACCTTGTTTGTAGTTTCCATCTAGTCCATCCAACGAGTTTATCAAAGTGGTGCATTGGAACTTGGATTCCAAGAAGTTACTTGCCATGTCCGATCTTGGTTAGAATATAGACGTTAAGACTTCATTCTTAACATACCTTTATATTTTGTCCTTGGTTGCATGTAAAATCATCTCTTCTACTATGAAGGGCATGAGGCAAGCACACCAAGAAAAATGTACCAATTGAGCTAGGATGTTGCATTGCTTGTGAGTCAGTTTGAAAACACAGTGCTTGTTCGAAAACATTTGCAAACGAACATTCAACATGATCCTCAAAACTTCAAACCCTTTAGGAGGCAAATACCATTGACCAAATTCTTGTATTATTGCTTGCCCTTGGGATTACATCCTTAGAGGTTTCTGAACACTTGAGTTTACATCTCAATTTCCTCCCTAAAGTTAAACATTAGGTAATCTTTGCCTTAAATTCATCAAAGTTTTGCATAACATACCTTGTGAAATGAGACGAAGTTGAGACATTGGAAAATTAGTTTGAAAACTAATCAAGAGTGTGTTTGTGGTAAAAATAATCCACTAAGAAAAGATAACAAATTGGACTCCACACATGTGCTTGATATCTTTTGGTCATATGATTTTCATGCAAAACATTGAATCTTTTGATTTTAGAAATTACTCTTAGAAAAATGTGTGTTCTTCAATACAGCCAGCCTAGTAAACACAGTATCTCTAAAGTCTCTTGGGATCAAAATAAAACACTTCATCCATGCAAACACTTATCAAAGCCCTCCCACAAACAACTTTAGATCTTTGGAAACATTTTAGACATGGGTAAGTCACTTGAAAATCAAAATCACCTCGTTTAGTTAGATGTATGGGAATGTATCCTTTCTCATACATTTAATTAAATCAGCAATCCTTTGAACAAGTTCATCCTAAGATCACATCCAACATCTTAGGGTTTTACAAGTTCATTATCCAAATCAACCAATCAAAATCAAGCCTAAGTCCAGTGATCCAAAGTCCTAAAGCGTTCAACCTCATATCATTCACCCCCTTCGTCCTTCATCTGTCATTGGTCCTACAGAACCTTGGGGTCACTTTTTCAACAAGGTCAAAACACAAGGAGAACATGGAATACAAACTTGATCCCATACATCATGAGTAATCCGTCAATTGAACTTTCAAAAGCCTTACAGCACCAAGTGATTATCAACACTCACATCTATACAAACCATACATGGGATCGTACAGCCGATAGAATGTCAATGGAACAACAAGTGTGAGTATGCCCAAATCAAATATTGGAGCACATTTCTCGATGGTAGATCTAAATCCAAACCTACAAGTCTATCAACTGAACAATCAAAGCATGAACCTTCAAATGAACAACGTCATCCCACCAAATCCTACATTGCCAAAGGGAGAATGTACCAGGTACAGGTTTGAAACATGAATCGACAAACTTTTGGGATGGATACGTTTTAATCATCACAGATATTCAAACTTGTGAACAATGGTCCCATTTCAACCTATCATCTCATCTAAGTCAAGACCAATGTCCAAAATCAATTTTTCCATGATCCCATTCAAACACCACAAATTGTACATCCCAGATCTGCTTGAACAAAGCCAAATCAAGAGAGAGTGGAAATTCAAGTAAAATCAAATTTATTTAGAACTTCACATGCAAACTAGTGAATTATTGAGCCAAAAGATATCTTTGCTCCCAAAGTCAATACACTCTTCCATTGTTGAACCGTAATCATCAAAGCTTGTGGTTTGTCACAACCAAGAACAATATCTCCAATGTCAAGAAGTCATATATCAACATCAACATCGACAACAAACCCAATTACCCCATCTCAAAGATCAATCACCACATCTTGAAGACCAATCACCACATCTCCAAAATAAATCACTAAAAGGTCAAATCTCACAAGCTAACAAACAAAAATACACACCACTTGGGGGACCCATCGAATTGATCATGCAACAATTGGTACAAGAAAATCTCATTAAACTCCCTATTATGAGGATTATCAAGAGCCCTTAGTTAAACCACTAGGGTATAACGAGAAGCACTTTTGTGGCTTCCACAAAATAAAGGGACACACAACATCAGCTTGTATTCGACTCAAAAATCTCGTCCAAGACCTTATTGATCAAAAGATAATCACTATTGGGGATAATGATCAAGATCTATTCATCAGTGAATATTTTGAAGATGTTTCCACCTTGTCTAATGATCAAATTAACATACATCAAGAGTCACTTTTTGATCATGATCAAAATACACCAACAATACCCAATAATGATCCAATTCAATAAATGTCAACATCACTTGACCCCATGGTTGAAGACATGGACAATATACCCATCACAATTGTTGAAAACAATGATCAAAATCTATCCATCAATGAGCACATTCAAGATGTTTCTACCCCATCCAACGACCAACTCACCATACATCAAGAGCCACTTTTTAGTGATCTATTTCAAGGAGTGTTAGGATTATTTGATGCTATTGATATAATGCATGATCCATTGACCTATGATCATTTTGAAAATGTCTCTACATCGCCTTATGAGTTAAGGGACATATCTCAAGAATTTATGCCAAAGCATGATCAATGCATTTTACCAAAGTCTAGCAATGGTCCTTTTGACCTCATGGCTACAGATACTGAAGGAACCTTGAACTCGACACTTGAGGATATTGAACCACTTACCATGTCTAATGGTGACATCCAAGAACCCTTTGTAAGCAATCCATCCTTTGAAATTGACCCATGTCAAGAACCTGATCCAAAGCATGTCGAAAGAAATTCCCAAGGCATTCAGGATCAAGAATTCATATCTCCAAGATACTACAATAATGTAATGGATACTCTCTTATCTATACAAAATGATCACATCCATGTAACACATACTCCTCCATCTACCCATGAGATTCTTTTTGTGGATGGGCACATAGATGATCTTCATTCAAAACAAGCTTCCTTTAATCTTGACATTATTACACATAAGGAGCATGTTATTGGTTCCTATAGTCAAACAGATTTGTCAACATTAGGATCAGATATATCCCAAATTTAGATTGAAGACATCATGAATAAAGATATCGAACATTATCTGCTCAAGGAAATAGTCAGATAGAACAAGATATTCAGCAGTCAGCAGAGCATCCAATCGAAATAACATCATCTACAATGGTCATTTATCAGAGAATGCATTCTAAACAAGAGCTCTCGAAACATGCAAAATCCAAGCATGAAGGTGCTACTTCCACCAGACTGGGGGCAACTTTGTCCCAAGCAAATGTCAACATAGGGAGCACGAAGAATCCTTATGATGAAACCGATGCCAATACTACAACTAGCCACGTCACGAATCTTCATCCACCCATCACCCCATCCATGAATTGGGACCAACATCAAATAAAGGATGTGAATCAAAGAATAAATAAAGTTATCAAAGAAAAAGAAGCTAAGAAGCATGAAGGACAAATCAAATACAAATGGATACCAAAAAATACAAAGAAAGATCATTCCTATCAAACTCCATCAGTCAAAGAAACTATGGGGAAAAATAAAGAAGGGAAAAGTATCCATCAAAGATGTCCACAAAAGCAAAAGCAGGCTTTTCAAGTGATATACAAAGTGTATCAAGCAGTTGGTCCTAATTCCATGCACACTTTTGTATCCACCCATCATTGCTCATCTTCCCAAGTTTGGAGAGTCAAAGATTCCAAGTTGTCAACCAATCCATCTCTTATCCCTAAATACACTCCATCCATGCCCCCAAGCATACTATCCAATTCTCACATTGACCATGTGTTGGCAACAACCCTTCATCATAAGGATTCAGAAGGCACTCTATCACGATGTGCGCACAAAGACAAAGTCAACTCTGGTATCAACGAAGCTGATCAAAAATCTCAAAAGTTGCATTCAAGTGAACGTATCTTAGCAAAGCAACTTCTTCAAGAAGGATACTGATGGCACATTATGACTGAAGCATCTACATCGACACCACTAAGTGGGTTAGCATAAATCTTTCAGAAAAATCAAAAAAGTCAAAAAATATGAAAATCCAAAAAAAATTAGAAAAAGGATTGAAAATAGTAAAGAAAAAAATCGTCCTCTAGTGAAAACCACTATGATGGCACTTTGGGCAAGACCATGATGAAAACTTGGAAAACAAGCATCATGTGTAGAATCGAGCATCTATGTGCGCCAGTTCAGTTGAAAGAATCTCATCCCATCTGTCATAAATCCAGCATTCCATCCATTTTGGCCATAATAAATCCATTTCATCCATGAACCATTTATCCAATCCATTTTCATCCATCTACATCCATCATCCAAGTTATCTCGATCTTTACAAATTTTGGTGTACACTTTATGCTTGATTATGGTAAACATCTTGACATGGGTCGTTTTCATTGATCTTATCCTATGCAGCATTATCCGAGCCATGAAGCATTATCCAATGAGTAGTCTTTACTCAAACACCTTATCTTAGCACAAGATAATCCATATCCATGCATCCATACTCCTATCCAAGCACCCATCCATGACATTCCATACATTGCTAGACACTAGGGACAGATATTTACGTCTTGCTTCAAGAATAAAGCTTGATCTACATCCTCCATCTTATGTGGTGATCCAAACATTGGAAAACGTGAAATAAAATTGGTCCACCACTTGTGAGAAAATTTTGAAATCACTAGCCCATGGCATATTTTGACGAGAAGACATTCCTTATCAAGCTTCATCTTTTGTTGAACATCAATCCAAACAATCAATATCAGTCGCATCTAACACACCCATCAAACGTCACATCAGATCATTCAAACAACTTTTGTTCCAAATCAAGCTTCATCAATCATGATCAATCAAATCCAACCAAAAAATCATCATCTCGGGATATCCTTGTGTTGCTTAACACTATCCTTGCATTGTTGTGTATCCTCAACAATGTTATCATCATCAATCCGATCAACATCTCAATCCTTGTGTTGCTTAACACTATCCTTGCATTGTTGTGCATCCTCAACAATGTTATCATTATCATCAATCCATCGATTTGATCATTCAACCTTAGCTTGGTATTCAACAAAATCCCAAACAAAGCACTGATATAATCACATATCCATATCTAAATCGTCAAAATCATGCGAAATTCCAAAAACATTAGAAAATCAAAAACATCCAAAAACATCCAAAACATAGAAAAATCCAAAAACACTCAAAAATAGAAAAACATCAAAAACATGGTAATCCAAACTATGTCGTCTCTAAGCTTAAATGTAGGCAAGGCTATTGATCAGCCTCTAAGACACAAAATCGAAAAAATATTCAAAAAACATCAAAAAGTCAAAAACATTCAAAAAATGCAAAATAAAAAACATTCATAAAATCTCAGAAAACCCCAAAACATTGAAAAATCAAAAATCAAAACATTTGAAAAAATCTCGAAAACACCAAAAACAACCTCAAAACATTTCAAAATGTCAAAAACATCCAAATATTTGAAAAAATCCGTCCATCTCATCTCGCTTTCACCCGCAATAATCAATTATCCATAATAAGTTGATCATTGTCTCCTTCATCCTTTGGCAAAACAAACATAAACAATCATAGTAGTCAAAAAAAGAAAGCTTCAATCGTAAAATAAAAATTGAAACAACAAAGCTTTAAAACAAAATCAAAGTCTTGATCATTCGCAAACATGTCAGTCAACTTTATATCAAATAGCCTATCAATCAACTTATGAAACCATCATCATCCTATACAATGCATGTCCTAGGATATATCATTCTGACAATGGGCATCATTTTGGATATCACTTTGGATTCTTATCCTATCAAAACAAATCCATTTTGTCTAGAGATATGAAGAACATTGACTTGTTTGAGTACTTGGTCTTTTTCTTTTGATTTATCTTATTGTGTTTATTCCAAGGACCTCTTGATGATATCCAAACAAAGGATTTAGAGATATAGTAATGGGGCAACAATCATTATCCTTTTGTCTACTATGCTTGTTGGACGTTCTTCTAAAATAACTTGGAAAATATTTTCTTTGTTAGGTACGTCCTAGCAAGGTTTTCATATGTCAAGTGTGAACAAGAATACTCCTATCTACTTGTTGAGTCAAAGTCCATCTCACTAGGTACAATGCCATCCTGGGTTTTTATACCTTGATGCATCGTATCTATGTGTGTTATCAAACATAAGGTAAGTAGCCCTTTTAAAATCCCAATCCTTGATAAGAAAATCATTATCTATCATCATCATCATCTCTAATAAAGTCTCGTCAGATCATGGACTTGTTGGATCCTCTTTTCATCACCTGATTTCTTCTTTTCTGCACTAACTTCACGTCATGAATAGCTAATCATCATCACCAATGCATCCATCTTGCATCTAGAAAACTATCAGCATACAACATATCATTCATATAGTACATAATAGGAAACATCGATCATTTCACATGCATTGCATTTGCATCATCATCATAATATAGATTTGTTAGTCTAAGCATTCGCATAAATCATCCATTGCATAATCACATCATATCACATCATCAATCTCATCCATCTCACATCATATTAGCATTTAAGTTGTTTAGAATAATATAGATTTGTTATTCTAAGCATCTTAAATTTATCTCATTTGCATCTTAAAATCATCTCATTGTAACCATCCATTTTGAACCTCTTTATCACGAGATCAACCCTCAAATTGAATCTTTTCACTTGATCTCTCAACGGGGCAATGTACTAGTTTACTTTCTGCTGGGACATCCAAAAAATCTGAAATTTTTTGAATTTCAATTGTAGCAAGCTTATTCTTTGAACCAACACAACAAATACATTGCTTCAAAGAGGGGAAAAATGTAAACACATCAAAATTGACATAATGCATTCAACTAGGTCATATTCATCCATTCGGAAAATAAATCAAGTTTATTTATCAATCTCCTAAAGTCATCAGTTTAAATCAAATAAATCAACTTGATCCCATCACCCTCATTTTAATTAAATAAATCAAGCCTTTTATTTAATTAAATCCAAATGCATATTCCATACTTTTCTAAATTAAATAAATCAAATATTTAAGTCATAAAAGTCAAAATCATCCTAATCATCATTAAGCTAACCTAATCCTGATTAAATGCTAATCCTAACCACTTGCATCCTCTAGATAATCCCACTTGCACAAATAAATCAATTTATTGATTTATTAAAATCATCATTTTCACTCAACATGGAATCTTTGAGGAATATTCCCTCAAGTTTGAATCTCCCCCCAATTTGGCATGTACACCCAACAAGGCATTTATGAGGCCTTACATGTCTCTTACATGTCCCTTCCCAAAGTCAAACTAAGCATTTACTCTCAATTTCAAATTTGAAATTTCCCCCTCTTGGGCACATTTCCCAAATCTTGCACATGCATCAACCACTCATAAGATGACAAGTGTCCTCATCTCATTGGACCAATCTTAGTCCCACATCCTCCATGTTTGGCATTCTTTTATCACTTTTGGCCATAAATAGAGGTCTCCTCTATTGTTCAAATCCTCCACAATCTCCACAATTCTATCATTTCATCTCCATAATCTCCACAATTCTATCATTTCATCTCCACAATCTCATACAAGGTTACTCTCTTCAATTGAGAGCTAATCTTGCCCACCATCATACCATCCTCAAAGCAGTTTCATCACATTAGCTTATCTAAAGGGGTTGGGAAAGGGCTATTTTCCACAATAGCTCCAATCCCTCCATAAGATCAAGTGTTTGTCTTGTTTTAGAATAGGGATAGTTATTTGTGTTTGTATTTGCTCAATTATATCATCCTTTTCCTTGTTTTATAACAATGTAGATTGATTTAATGGGGAACTCTTGGTTTTAATCTTGCATTTTGATCTATTAATGTGATTGTTTCTTTCTTCCATGCAAGTTTGAAAAGGGGTTCACAACTTCTAATTCAATTAATTCATTTATCTACAATCCGTTCATCGATGGAGAATGATATTCTCTTTGAAATCTCCATAATGGGTATAACGCCAAAGATACAAACATTTGACAAGAATACATAGACAATAAATTAACCATCCATGCAAACCACCCATGTAAGATGACTTATAGATTCTAGATAGTAAAATTTTATTGAGTGCCTTGGAAGATAGATAGACACATATGCACATATATATATATATGTACTCAATTCCCTGATTGATATATAAAAATTCCCATATAGGTACATATATATGCATATATATACATATATAAATATGCATATATATAGATATATATATGCATATATATACATATATATACATGCATATATTATAAATTTGGGCTCCACTATTTACCATTAGATAATATAGAGAAACAAACAAATTGTAAAAGAACTATCACGGAAACACTGGGGACCAAGATACATTTGAATCTTAAGTATCATCTTAATACCTCTTACAACTATTACATAGACTACTTGGCTTCTACCAATATGTTGCATGATACTCTTTTCCCGTCATCTATTTAAAGCTTCATATAACAAACTGTCATTTTCTGTTGGTCCTTTTCTTTGTAAGGTAAGAAAATGTATTGGTTAAATTGCATTGTTGAAAGATCCATTGTTGTGTTATTTTTATATAAGGCTATTGTAAGAAAATTTATCCTTTAGTCCATTCTATAACAGATCTGAGAGTTTTGAAACTATTGTGATGTGAATGTGAAATTACATGTATACCGATAGTTATATGTAAAGTAGAAATTACACATAAACATATAACAAAGTAATAATGTGTATGCATGTCTATACAATTTTATCTATATGAATAATTAGAAAATGAATAGGATGGTTTAAACATTAGAATATATCAAAATATATACACAAAGATTTAATAGCTTTTTGTGTTAGCACAATTTAGTCTTCATCATACTAATTGTACAAAATGTGTATAACAACAAAGATGCATACTGTTTATATGTATATATGTATGTATATGTATATGTAGATTGGTGACAACTTGGAGAATGTTGTCATAGTAATGGGGAACATGAATGGTAAGTGTTTGATGTGTGCTGGTGGTAGTGGAGGTGGTCTCCTCAAAAGGTAGAATGTGAATGGCAAGTTCTTGCTCACCCAATGGCTAATGCATTCTGTGGTTGTTGTCTGATGGAGGTGGGTAAGGTAAATGTAGATGGACAAAGTAAATATGATATTGAATGTAGTAGTCTAGGAAAGTATACTTTGATTAAGTTGCATTATGCTAATAGCAAATATATCTTCACATGTTTACATGTATATATATTTGCATGTTTTACAATGATATTTTTGCATAAATGATTAATTTATTGTTCATTCCTTTTAGGCTCTGCTTATTGTTCCTTGTGATAGCAAGTTGGAGGTTTTTAACACTAGTGTGCTATAAAACTTATGATAAAGTATATAGGCTTAATGCATTCTATGGTGGTGGATGAACTAAATGTGATCGGTTAAATTAAATGCATTATTAAATGTAGAAATGTAGAATGGTATATATGCTATAGGTTGTTCAAGCAAATCATGGTGATTTTAACAATGGTATCCTACCAAACCAACACCACATTCGTTGTCTACACGATGCAACTTAATCAATATATATGTATATGTATATGTGTGTCTATATGTATATGTATATGTATATATGCATATGTGTATGTACATATATATATGTGTGTGTGTGTGTGTGTATGTGTGTGTGTGTGCATATATGTTCCACAATACTCTTTTTTGATCATCTATTCAAAGCTTCCTATAAGAAATTGCAATTTTCCATTGTTCTTTTCCCTTGTGAGGCAAGAAAATGTATTGTTCAAGCTCCACTGTTCAAAGAGCCATCGTGTGTTGTGAAGTCTGTAAGTCGTTTTACATGGGTTTTTGGTATAAATATTTTCTCCACAATATTGAATACCAAAAAATGTAGCTTAAACTTGCAATTTAGTCTATGGTGCTATACACATTTTAGATAGATCATTGCATCATATAATTCTTGCCATAACATAGACAAAATATGTGCTTCCTTTGAGAGTTGTGTTTGAATGATTCATTTGGAAAGTTGTAGGGATCAATGCATTTGTTGATGTTTATAGAGTTCTATTACAATTTCCCTGGTTGTCTATATCTAAACATGGGTTGGGGTTGGTCAAGATGGTAGCATTCATATGTGGAAGTTGAGTGCTAACTATTTTTTCGCATGAGTGACAATATTCAATGTTGCAATATGGGAAAGTATACTTTGATGAAGTTATGCATATATACACTTTGTGCATCTTTGTTGTTATACATATTTTTTACTATTATCACCTTCGTATCCCTATCGTAAATAGAGCACATATGCATACATACATTTACAAATAGTTTTACATATACAAATGTCTTTGGTGGCTTTTAATGGAATATCTGTAAGATATTCACAATGGTAATATTTCTATTTTGATAATTTAACTCAATCAATGTATTTTCTTCCATATTCTAGAACACATATTCATTATGCCACAATGCATATTCTGACAATGCAACTGAATAAAAATATTTTCTTGCATATTTTGTAGTTTACTTTCCCACATTGTAATATTTAATATCACACTCACTTCCTGCAAGGATGAGCTTGATGCATAAAGGCTTTATGAAGCAATTGATGTCATTAAGGAGAAGGGTGTTAATAGCATGGAGTGTTTCGTGAAGTCTCTATGCATCAAGCTCATCACATGTTTTTTTGGCTTTGGGGTTTGGCTAGAGCCCATGAGGCTTCATTGTGTCAATATGGTGGGGCTCCTAGGAGAATGACCAATGGTTTTGTGGCTTTTCCTTTCACCATTATACAATTGTTTCTACAAATAGACAACATATCCTATTCTGCCCACTACATTTCTCCACAATAGTACATAGGCTTCTCATCACATATTTGAAATAGTGTAAAAGCTCCAACTACATTCTATTTATATAGAATTTAAGCCTATATATACTTTATTGCATTCCTTATTTCACAAGTACATGTCAAATTGTTTTTAATAAATGATATAAGTACATATATTTTTAAAATGTATAACACTAATTGCAACTAAAGAAACTTATCAGCTTAGTGATACTAGATCTCAACAACCTATTATGCTTTTGATTTCTTATTTTTTTGATATTTGATTGTGTTTCAATTTTTTGGGTGGGAAATCTATGTTCTTTTGGTGTTTTCTCACACCCCATGAGGTTGCATGGCCTAATACTATGAAGTATAGAGCAAGCCTTCTTTCTCTCTATTTTGACTACATCTACTTATGGCTACAAGGTATGTGTAGCTTCTATCTAGCACTTTTGTTTTGAAAAAATGCATGTTATTTCTTCCTATCTTTCCATATATATTTGGACATTTAGTCAAGCTCCATATTTTTGATTTAAGTATGGTGACATCTCTTATTTTAGAACTATGTTTGTAATCTTTGTTATAAATCATACAACTATATATATTTTTTAAAAAATGTATACCAGTGATTTCAACTAAAGAAAAATCTAAGGTTAATGCTTTGATCTTTCAACAATATATAATGCTTAAGATGTGTCATTCACAAAGTATGCTTTGAGTTGGTGATTCTGTGATAGGCTAGGTTGTGCATCACCCAGTATGGTGGGGTGGAAAGCATGCCTCCTTTTCTTTTGTTCATATTGCAACTAGTTGCACACACAAGGTATGCCTACATCTTATCTAACACTGCCCTTTCACAAATATGAACATAATATATTCGTGTGTTCCCATCTATATGTTTGCAAATTCATTGACATCCTATGCTTTTTATTTTAGTATGGTACTAACGTGTATGCATGGAAAAAGTACAAATATATAGATATGCTGAGTGTTTTTTATTTGTTAGATGTTTCTGATAGGATTTCCATCACATGGCCCATCCACAGGATTTTTGTTTGTTTAACCTTAAAGACAAAAACATATAGCAAGAAGATATGAAGTATTATAAAGAAATAGGGAAATTGGAACACACCTCTTAGTAAACTATGCATACATGTATTTATGCATATATACATATTTATACACATGTATATACCTGTATACATATGTGTGTGTGTGTTGTATAATAATCTTTTCTCGTCATTTATTCAAAGCTTCTTATAACAAACTATTTAATTTGTCGTTCTCCTTTTTCTTCGTAAGGGAAGAAAATCTATTTGTTAAGATACATTGTCAAAAGAGCCATTGTAGTGTTTCTTGTGTATGACATATGTCTATACATGTGTAAATATGTATATGTATACATGTATGTATGTATGTGTATATATACATGTATCTATGTATACATTATATATATATATACATGTGTATGGATATGTATATATGCATAAATTTATGACCATGGATGAATTTTAATATTGCATTTACTTCACCTACTAACATCATGCAACGATAGGACCCTTTGGTCCTCATGGAAAAAAAACTTTCCAGTCCACTTTCCCATATTGAAGACAACATTCTCCATAAGCACCAACCCATGTAATTACTAAGATCCACATTGCCACAAAAGAAAGGTAGATTAACTCTATGGAATCTTCTACCACAACACAAGCCAGTGAAATAGAGAAATAGAGAAATTGTAGAAGATGTATTAAAATAGCATTCAACAAAAAAAAAGAATAGTAACCCTATCTATATTTTTATGACGAAACAAAGAAGATTTCACTACAATCTCTTAACTACCAAAGACCAATAATCTCTTCCAAATGTCCAAAATGGGTATAACGCAAAAGATAAAAACATAAAACAATCAGACATTAACAATACATTAATCATCTATGCAAAGCACCTATGTAAAAATCAATATTACCCCACAAGCTTCATTCACAATTTGAGCTACATCACCATAAGTAAAAAAGGAAGGATAAAGAGTGAGTATATAGGTAAAATTAATATGTATATTGTGAGCCTAAAAATAGTCAATTTTTGCAATTAGATAAATGAAGTTGTCTATTGACAATCGTTTGCTATGAAACCAACACCAAAATTGCTCTTTGCACATTTTTTTTTTAGTCTGTGGAAAAATAGCGCCATTCTATAACAACAACTACATTATCTGGTATTTAGTATTATAGAGAAATAGGAAAATTGTAACAAAAATGTTAGTAAAATATACATACATGTTTTAATGCATATATACATATATATATATATATGTATATATATAGATGTATATAAATATATATATGGGTGTATATATATATATATAGAAATATATGAACACATTTGTCTATATATGTGTGTGTGTGTATAAATGCATATTCCTCACACAATACACACAAAATCTGAGCAACATTCAGTGGAATTCAATATTATAGAGAAACAGAGAAATTGTAACACACCAATTAAACAACAAATACTATTCAAGGCTCAGCTAATGAAAATCCTGTTAGAGACTTCAAAGAAATAACAAAAAAAAAATGTATAAATGCCTATATGCAAGCATTTGTATATATTGTTGATTTCAAATATTCAAAAGCAAGAATGACAAAAAAAATTAATTCACCATGGTATAATCAAAAAGATGGCAAGTGAATAAACATGCAAATATGTAGATGCAAACATAGGTATAAATTATGTCCATATTTCAAGAAGACATTAACAATAAATTAATTATTTATGCAAAGCACCTATGTATAAAAGAGTATCCCAACAACAACTTCAAGAAAAATAGCCTATGAGCTAATAAATGTTTATACATATGTTTATATATGTATATATGGATACACACATTTATGTATCATATGTACACATGTACCTATTTATCTATATATACAACAATATATCTGAATGATAATATTTCCATTAAATTTCCCTTATTAGTATTTATCCATGCTCTTATTCGCACTTGGGCTGACAAAAATCTTATTGGGAACTTCTAACAAATAGATTGAATAGATACAAAGAGATCCTACAAAGAATATGGCTTTTCCCTAATGAAGCTAACTTTGTATATATACATGTCTCTATACATCTGCATATATCTATATATGTAATATGTATAGATATACATATATATGTTGACATCTATATATCTATCTATATGTATATATGCATTCAATATCATACCTACTGTTTCCATACACATTTACCTCGTCTACCTCCATCGTACAACATCCATAGAATGCATTTACCATTAGTCAAGCAAGCACTTACCATTAACCTTTTTCCTTTTGATGAGATCACCTCCACCACTATCAACCACATATTTTCAAAGGTTAATGTCCAACACTTACCATTCACCTCCCCCAAAACAACAAAATTCTCCACAACTACTAGCCCACATACTTGTGAAAGCCCACATTACCACAAAAAGGGAAAAAAAAAGGTCCCCTCCCGCTGACTGGCGGCTCCCCATGTGCTAGCAAACCATTCATGTGGCTAGGCTATTGAGAGTCTCGACAGATACTTCAAATAGGTATACATGTGTATATATATACACACACATACATACATACATATGCATACATACATACATATATATATACATACATAGACACATATATATACTCTCTACATCTTTCCTATCATACACATGTTGTGGTTTTCATCTTCAATGAAGCTTGTGGGGTTATACTCTTTTATACATGGGTGTTTTGCATAAATAATGTATCTATATATATGCTTACATGCATATATATGTATGTTTCACATGGGTATTTTTCATAAATGATTTATTAATTGTTCATACTTTTGATTCACTACTTATTCTTGCTGAATGGTCATATGGTGATGAGTATAACACCAATGCTACATAGAGATAACTACAATGGATAAATGAAGGGAAAAAAGTATGTTTATAGGTATATGTATATATATATATATAGGTATATGTATATTTATATGTATATATATGTGCATGTGTATGTATATGTATATGTATATGTATGTATATATATATATATGTATGTGTATATCTATATGTAAAATGTTGACGTATACAATCATCTGTTCAAAATTTTACTATTTTCAAATTCCTCTGTATTGCTTTCAAAAATATATACTCTATCCTTTGGCATGCATCCTTCGATTGCACAATGGTAGTGGACAAAGAAAATGCAATATTGAATGTTGTGTGTGGGAGAGTGTAGTTTGATGAAGTTTTACTGTTGGAAGAACCATTGTGTTGTTGCTTTGATAACAAGCTACTATTAAATTCATTGCATTTCATTCTATTTTAAACCACCTTGAAGGGCACTCAAACTGTTGAGTTGTGGAATTGGTAAATCATTTTGCATGGGTAGTTTGCATAAATGATTAATTTATTATTTATCTCCTTCATTCTCTCCCATACTGATTAAATTGCATTATTGCAGTAGTGGTTATCAACACATAAAATAGGTAAACAAAAACTTTGTACTATGCACCGTGTTTGTCATTGTTTACTTCAGTTAGGTTGCTTGTAGGCATATATATCCATATGTACACATGTATATATTTATCTATATATACAACAATAGATCTTAATGATAAGATATTTCATCCAAATAAATTAACCACCTTAATGATTATAGAATTTTAAAGATTAAAAAACAATCCTTGTTACAAGAACAATAGACTACTTTGTTATAGGTAGCTTCAAATAGATGAGTGGAAAACAATATCATGAAATGTTACTGATAGCTAAATATATGAGGGCACAACAATATTATGAAACATGTTAATAGAAGACAACTGCTAGCCTCTTTTATTTTATATGTATATTATTTTTTTTAGATTCTTGCAAAAATTTCAATATCCATTCCAGAAAACCAATGTATTCTAGCCTCTCTATTTCAAATTATTACATGATCCTACAATTGATTTCAATGCAACTCATCCTTGTTGGACACAATCAACACTATATGTAAGTAAGATACTTTCTCATTGTCAAAATACAACTTGTTTTATGTAATTGCAAAAATTATTCACTATTTCAGGCTCACATTATATACATTAATTTTACCCCTATACTCACTTTTTATCCTCCCTTTTTTACTTCCCTTGGTTGCGCACTAACATACCTTTGTTTTTTGTTTGTAAGAACTACATTTAAGCATGCAAAGGGATTTGAAAACCAAATTTCGCTTTTGGTTTCAAGTTTTCACACCAAAGAGAACACAACAATATCATATATTATATATGGAAACAACATAGCTTGCCAAGGATTCTTGTTGTATGGTGTATAATAAAACTCCACAACATATCTTGTGGATGTTTCCTACTTCTTTTGCTTGAGGGTTTGACTACATCCTATGCGGATCCATTATGCCAATATGGCAAGGTGGAAAATGATAATGGGTTTTGTGGTTTCCCATTTCACATCATTGATTTGTTCTTACATACATATATGTATATGCACAAATTCTTCTATACATTCACTATTATGTTTTCATACTTTTTGATTCTCAATAGACAACCTTGGTTAATTAATTGCAAAAATTATTCACTATTTCTAGGCTCACATTGTATATATTAATTTTACCCCTATACTTTCTCTTTATCCTTCCTTTTTTATTTTCGTTGGTTATGCACTAACATAGCTTTCTATTCTATTTGCAGGAACTAGGTTTAAGCAAGGAAACAGATGTGGAAACCAAGTTAAGACAACGATATCAAATATTATATATGCAAACAACACAGTTTCCTAGGATTTCCTGCTATATGATGGGCTATGAAACACCACAACATCTCTCCTAGATGTTTCATACTTCTCTTGCTCGAGGGTTTCACTAGAGTCCATGCAGCTCCATGATGCCAATATGGCAGGGTGGAAAACGACCACGAGTCTTCTACTTTCCCATTTCAGATCAATAATCTCTTTGTTACATACATATATGTATATCCACAAACTATTATTTTTCCATAAGGAAGACAAACAAGCATGGGTTTTATAGTTCTACATTTAACACCATATATTTGTTCTTAAATATATATATCTCTACACAAATTTTTTTATACATTTGGTGATATCTTTTTGATCTTCCCTCTAAATAATGTGTAACTTATAATTCAATTAAAATACCTTCATAAACTATACATGTCGTTTGAATCCCTAATTTACCAAGTTTACTTCCAACATCTTCACTTTTAGCAAAACCCATTTTTGTTCACCATTATGACTAAACTAATGGAGTCACTTTTCCAAAACACATAAATATACTAAACAAATCACTTTATCAAAACCATACTTGTTAATTTGATCTTAGGAAGATAACACATAATGTACAATTTCATAGCCACTTTGTAACTATGAATCTGATTGCTGAACACAAAAAAAATTCCCATTTTAATGAATCAAAAATTGATTATAGTACCTTAAATTTTGGAAAAAAATTATTATTATTAAGAAAACTAATACTTTACAAATTTCAATTGTATTCAATTTAGAAGATGTGATTTATATATAAAAATTTTATTTAAAAATCATTTTCTATAACTAATTAATTGGCTTTGCAAATAATGGATATATTGTAAACAATGAAAACAACCTACGGTTATATTTTACATTCTTGGAATCAACTTCCAATTAAAAATAACTGATATGGAAGTCGAAGAAAAACATCTCCTCAAATACATGCTTTCTAATCTTTGGTGCACTACTTCTCACATAACAATAAAGAAGTGCACTATAATATAGAGTTTACAATGGTGTATACTACTCAGACTAAGTGGACAAATGTAAAACAATTTCTACATAGGCCACATTCATATTATCCATCTAATTATACCTTTCAAATATATTTCTCTATTAAAATATACTCTATGGATTTTAATCTCCATTGATTGCTACGTCAAAATATTCACCAACAAAATTAGTAATTTACAAATTTAAATTGTATTGAATGCAGAAAATGTGATTTATTATGAAATTTTTTATTCAAAAATCATTCTCCTACTATTCTTTATTAAAATCATTGATAATTAATTAATTGAGATTGGAAGTAATGAATACATTATCTAGCATTTTACAATTAACAAGTGCAAACATTCTACAATGCCTGGAAAAAAATGTAGAGATGATATCTTTTACTACACACATAGTTTCCCTTGCATTTTAAATTCACTTTGCGATCTACCTCTCAAAGTTGATTATTAGACAACAGCTTCTCAATAATAGGGGACTCCAAATTTTCTTTGTCAAGATAAGCAGTCCAACTGTTGCCTCAATTAAATTCAAAAGTTCAAAAATAAAATATAAAAAAATAAAATTTGGAGGTCTTAAGTTCAAATGGCATCATACAATATAAAGAAAAAAAATAAAAATATAAAATATAATGGAAAACGCTTTCCTCGCTGGAAGAAGCTTCCCCAGTAAACAAGGCCTGGGGAAGTATGAAGGGTTTTAATTGGTTCATTTGCACGGCAGCCTGATATAAAATAAAATGGGGAAACGGTTTTCTGGCTGGTAGAAGCTTCCCACCGAACAAGGCCTGGAGAAATATGAAGAGTTTTAATTCGTTCATTTGCACGGCAGCCTGATATAAATAGAACCCCCACTGGACTGTCAATTCCCATACAATCTTCTTACTTTTGATTCTTTGAGGGTTTGTTTTCACTTGTTACTGCTTTACTTCTAACATGGATACTTTCGAAGGAACAAGATGTGTGTTTAAGATGTCCAGATTGGTAAAGAATGGTGCAGAGTCATATCATATTTGATCTAGAGTTTGTTATACCCATTACAAGCAATATCACCAAGAATCAGTTTTTGTTTACATTGATGAATCACCAGTTCTATGATTTGGGCATTGTGAGAGCGGAATTGTAAACAATCCCTAAATCGTAGCACTACTGATTGGTCAATGTAAACAAAAATCGATTCTTGCTGACAATTCTTTTAATGGGTTTGAACAAACTTATGAGGGTGCGCCATCTCTTTACCACTGTGGACATTTTAAACAAACATCTTGTTGATTGAAACCCTCGAAAGTATTTCAGTAATCAGCTCATCGCGGCATTCTTGTTACTGAACCCATTTGCCAGTTCCATCCAGCTACAAAATATCCAAATCCTCACACTTACCATATCTCTGAAATATTCATCCTTCACCAACATTACACACAACAGGTTCATTTCCACAAGCATCCGAAGTGAAACTGGTGGCATGCAATGTGGATGCCACAGTATCGAACAACATTTTGCGAGAAATATTCGAAGCATATGGCATGTAGATTCTATTTTTTTCGGTTTATGTTTTTTATCAGACTGATATATGGAGTTTATTGTTTCTCAGAGAATGGTTTTTTTTTTTTTTAGGGGCAGCAAAAGAAGTGGCGATCAGCCCGAATAAGGGTGGGGATAGGTTCATAACTTTCTTTCATGCAGCAGATGCAAAGCGATCCCAGGCAGCTTTTGACGGGTGCAAAATTGGGTCCTTCAGATTGAAGATCTGGCTGAGTCATTGGAGTCTTGGTCCAAATGCCACACGTCCCTACAGCATTCCCCCTCGTCGTCAACACGGAGAGAGGAAATGTACTACTTTTATGCTTCTTTTCAATGTTTTTACTTTCAATTTTATTTTAGTACTAGAGGTTTATAGAAACCCTTATTCTACTTGACCGAAAACAAAAAAGAGCCCTATGAGGATGTCAATATCAAGATTCGTAGCGCACAAGTAACCCGAGGAATTCAGTGTAGGGTAGGGTTGGTAAACTGTGGAAAGAGCTATAGGTAGGGCACGTATTGAAATATCTTAGATGTGTTTCTGAGTTTAGTGAACATTGGCTACGCCTTAGTGAATTTTACATCAGCTTAAACTACTTGGAAGGTGTATAAAGCATTTCATATCCAGCACTGGAAAAGTTTGATGTCCAAAAGAATTTGCAAAAAATATGTGAAATTACTATTTCCATAGTTCAGATGTGTTGTTTTAATGTATTTGGATCACCCCCTCTTTTCCCATCATTTTGTTCTCTGATATTGTGGATCTTGTGATGACAGGGTCGAGCTGCTCTCCAAACTCACTTTAAAAAAGTCCCAAGTTTACTTGTAACAACGATTTTCTTTTTCCACAGAGAACCCTAGTAAATGTAAGGTTATTTGTCATAAACTTCAATCGTCGGAGGGGAAGAGTGTATAGCGGAAAGTTCAGTAAATGATATCTTAGAATTGTTGCCATAAGTTGATTAAATTTATGACTATACATAATAGTCTTAACTTTTAAAACCTTACAATTGTGTAACATGACTTGGTTTGGTTTCAATTAATATATGTTATTTGATTAATTAGTTAAAGCAACTGATTTATTTGTTTGATTTCATTTTTTTTTCTTATTTTTAAAATTATATTTTATTTAAATATTAAATAGTTTAACAATCAATAATAATTATACATCTCATTTATTTTAGAAAATAATTACTAATTATTTCATTTTATTAATATTAAAAAATATTTTATTTATTTTTATTGAAAAGTATGATGTAATATTTTTGTTTACAAAATAAAAACACAATAATATGCCAGTTTCATAAATGTAAATAATACTTACATTTTTACTATTAACTTGATGTTTCATAAAATATTTATAAAACATCAAATCCTTAATAAGTTCTATTTATCTTATAATTTCTCTTAAATTAATATAGGTAGCTTAAATACATCTTAAAGATGTCAATTTTGTTTACTTAAGAATTTTAATTTATTTATTACATAATATATAGGCACATCAAATTTAACTTTTTCTTTTGGATCCATAAAGTTGACCGATAGTGGTATATCATTTATACTAACAAAAATACAAATAAATAGAGTGTCTTCGAAACATGGAAGGTCATAGACAAACAAACTCGCGGGATGAGATATTACAGCACATCCAATATTCTATCAAAACCAAATAGTTATGTTATAAAAATCGAAAAGATAGGGTATATAAACTATACACAACCCACATTTTAATATAATATCTATATAAACTATACATATCTACCAAGTTGGTTGAGCTACTCTTATAGTGCATTAGGAACAATCTCAACACTACCTATGGTATTTTCATTTCTTAGAACTGTGAAATAATAGTCTATTCCTATAGAGAGAGTGATTGTGATTACCGTATTTAGGAACTCAATATCGGATTTTATAGTGTTCATTATTTTGAATACTAGTTGAGATGAAACCCAAGAGATTGTAGGTGGTGCCATATTTGATAGGGACTAGGTCCCTATTCTTGGAGGAAATCTTAAGTTAGTGATAGCCTCATCCAACACTATCGTTAATTCTCTTTGTCATTGGGGTTGGATAACTACTTTTCCACTCTTTGTCATGTTGGTGTTTTTTCTAGTAGAACCTTGAAATTCCTCTAAAGGTGTGGCATGCCTTATGCTTAAAAACTTCAAGATTTGTGGCCAACAAACGTGAGATTGATATGCATCCCTTCTCCATTGCACTTTAGGCTTTGTGAAACATAGGAGGGTGTTCCCAACAATGTAATTCTCAATACTCTTGTGCCAAAGTATCAAATACACTATATATAATAGATAATTCTTCTTTAATTGTTTAATAAAAATAATGACCTGACGATTTGGCTAACCATCATGGTAATGTCTAACTTAAACATGAGAAATATTATACATTAAGCTCAACACACAATCACACTAAGATAGGATATTAAAGTTGAATTTTAAATGTAGATGCCACAAAAGATCTTTGGAGATCACAACATTAAAAGACTAGTGCCTTATCCTAAGGTCGAGTCATTTAAACCATGAAATTAAAAACACACCACAACATTAAGTCTAATATTACTATGCCTATCAATGATGCCTTACACCATATAGTTGCATAAACTTTCATTCCTTTTAATAGAATTTCACTTACTACTTGAATAAGAGTAATAACAGTGAACAAATATTTAGGGAAAGACAAGAAATTGAATAGATGGGCTCTCAAATGGAAATTGCAGTTGACACCTATATCACTAATCGATCCCTCAACCCTCATTTGAAGAATGCCTTCTCCTACTCATTATTTTTCCATCTATATTATTTTCCTTCACCTGAAAATCTCATGCAAACATTTTACTTTGCATGTAAAAACCATTTTCTGGCCTCATTTTCATTTTGCAAGTCAAAAATATTAACTTTAGGTCAAAACCCATTTACCCATCTAAACTTTTACTGTATAGGTAAAATATTTTTTTTGCCCATATGTTGGATTTAATTTTTGGGTCATGAGAAATGGTTCCCAAGCATTTTTTACATCACATGTAACTAGAAAATGTATAAAACTTTGCCAAAATTGTCTCTAAGACAATAGAAATGGTTATGAAAACTTTATGGAGCATGAAAGAGCACATCCCAACCTATACAAGTGTTTGAAAAATAACCTGAAGCCAAAAAAAAATATGAAAAGAGTTTTATTTTTTTCTCCTTCGATCAACCACCGCGCCCAATGTTTGTGCCCAATTGTTTATTTTCCCTTTCAATATGAACATTAAGAAATTTTCCCAAAACTCATCGGTCATTACTAATTTGTTTCTAATATTCTCAATGAAAGAAGAGATGGGCCATAGAGTTATACTTTATAATAAACTTTATTTCAACTTCAAAATTTTTTAATAAAAAATGTAAAGGCAAATACAATCCATTGCAGCCCCTTAAGCCATTGTTGTTTGCTTCCTCCATTTCCATTCTGTGTGATGCATACCTTTTCTGTGAGAATTTTTTCATGAAGTTTCAAAGGTTTTCCCAACCAATAGGAAACAAGAATTATTCTTGTTTAATAAGAAAATTTAAAAATATTTTTTATTTGCCTCAAATGTTTTCCTCAGCCATCGCTTGAACTTGACCATCACTGTTATGAAGGGAAAATAAATCTTTCAATCATTGGTGAGCAATGAGACAAAAGCCATTGCTCATCACTGCTTTGATTTCAACATTTTTTGTGAAGAGGGGATGAGCAATGGTGAAAATTTCCATTGCTAATCATTGCTTTGATTTCAACATTTTTTGTGAAGAGGAGATGAGCAATGGTGAAAATTTTCATGTGCAGTGAGCAGCATTTAAAATATATTCCTGCCCAATAAACTCTCATTGTTGGAAAAAGGCTATCACTGAAATGACTTGGAAAATGAAACTCACTGCAATGGATGGCGATGAGAAACAAGGCCATCAATCCATCGATGTAGTTTATTTGAAATGAAAAGGCTTTCAGCAACGAGCGATGGATGAGTTTCCATGAAATATTTTTACAAAGTTTGTAAAGTTCCTCCCTCAAATATTTAATAAATCTACCCCAAAATGTTTTCTCGTGCACCAATAAAATATTACTTTGCTTCTCATGATGAGATTACATCACTTCACAACAATGCATCGATGTACTGAAAATGAAAAGCCTCTCATTTCAGCACCAAGTGATGGAAACTTGGCCAAAGTGCCAAATCCAAGGAAACATTAAATGAACCTGTCTAATCAAGAACTCATCACTAGAAAACAATGCATTGTTGTATTGAAAATGAAAAGCCTCTTATTTTAGCACTGAGTGATGGAGTTTCCATGCTACTGACTTCAACCAATGGGAAGCGAAAATTAAACTTGTTTTTCCTCACAAACATTTGATATTGTATTTTATGTTTACCCTAAATGAATTTTTCAATAAAATATTTTAAATATTTTAAACACTAGCATTTGAAACATTAGAAAATTTGCAAATTCTAATTTTGCTTATAGGCTAAACAAAGAAATTTCACTGAACGGTGACCCCTAGAGCCGAGATTTTTTGAGTGTGACCATAATCAATTATTTAAAACATGGGTTTTAAATTAAAATATTCCTAGCCCTAAATTTTTAGGTACCTCTGTTAAATGGCCTTTTGAACGTGTTAACTGCAACCAAAATACATTAAAATAATGGTATCAAATGGCCTTTATTTTTTATGAAATAAAAATTGGAGATGTTTTAGAGAAAAACAAGAAACGGGTTGCATTTAGAATTTTGAAATTTGAAACCTTCTGGAACACCAAATTTGGTTTAGTCATAATTAGTAATGCATTTATTAACCCATTTCTGGAACACCAAATTTGGCTCAGTTATAGTTAGTAATGAATTTATTAACCCATCAAAACTCATCTAGGAGGCACAAAATTGATCAGGAATGTTACCATATGCACCAAAAAAAAAGGATTTGCAAGATGACCTCTGAGTTGCAAAATTTTAATCGATAAAGATGGCCTTCGGGGCATATTTAGTAGGATGCAAACCTAGCCTCTAACATCAAACTGAAAGGGCAAAGGCATTTGAAGGTTCCAACATGTCACACCCCATTTTAATCTAATTTAATGATGTAGTTGTTTTAGTGTTCATTTTAGATGTTTGAGATATAGATTTAAAATATGAATGTCTAGAATAAAATACATTTTTATTACTTTGATCATATCTATGTAGATTTATGATTCAATTGCATGTTATCTATAAATGTTAGTTTTGATAACATGAAAATTGGAAATTATTTTTGTTTGATCATTAATTAAATATTTGAGTATTAATTAAATTATGGTGTGATTGTGATGAATGAACTAACAAATTATTGATGATAAAATGTGCAAAGGAATGTATTTCCCCCTTTTAAAAAGAGGAGGGAGGGTATCATTAGAGAGAGGGAGATTGGTAGATCAAATTTTTTGGTAACCATACCATGCCATCTATAATTAGTTATCCATAAACACACAAAGTATAGCTATTATTAAAAATTATTAGAATCAAGTTCTACTAACTTAGAATAGTGGCATTGGTTGGGCTATAAGAGATGAATAATCACATACCAAACAAGTTATAAAAACTGAGAGTATGCAAAATAAAGAGAGAGAAAAAGAGATGAGTATAAAACCCACATTTGAAAAGAAGAATGAAAATTACACAAAAGAAAAAGGCTAAATGTATACCTAAGCAAGCTTATCTCCAAAAAAGGATAAAAATATTGAAAATTTAAAAATATCCTTGAAATGAAATATCTTGATGCAAAAGTAAAAAAGAAAAAACACACTTTGAAACTCTATCTCACAACTGGACAACAATTCAATTTAACAATTTCATTTGTTAGTTGAAACATGTTTAGGATTTCAATATAAAATAACTTTTCTCCATTTGTTTCTAACTTCTAGGAAATAAATTGCATTATCATTCAAACAAAATTTGATTCTAAATCCAGCTTAAATTCATTTTTCGTTCATGGAAAATATATTTTTTACAATCTATAAGGTTCGACACAATAATCAAGTTCCAATATACAATTATAAGTTTCTCTTTCTCTTTACTTACCCACACCTTCTTTTCTTGTCCTTATTCTACTCAAAAATTATACTAGGTATTGTGTGCCCCTATTTTTATTTATTTCCCTCATTTCAAATATCCTCTTATTCTTCCTAGCGTGACACTATTTTACACACCAATTTATATTATGCAATATTTTATTACAAAAATCTTCCCCTACTCTTCCTACCAGACTCTCTTCCTCCACTCTACTACATGGTAACCAATCTGAAACTATATTTTTATTTGAATGAAACCTCTGAATGGTTTCATCACTTATTATATGGCCCTACTTACCATTCTTTCTTCCTTTTCCAGTAGATAAACATCCTACCCATTCTTTTGTTTGTATTATATCAACTTCCCATTTCCACATGACCCATGAACTTCTATTCATTATTTTGTATCCCTTTTGTCTTACCAAAAGAGTGTGCTTCACTCTCATCTAGCATAGGCTATTTTTCATTTTGAATTACTCCATTGGAATGACCATTCATTTAGCTCCCCCCCTACATTTTACATTTTGCTCTTTTCTTAGTGTTCCCCTCTCTATCAGTCACACTACCTTTTTCACAATTCAATTGTTTTTTTTTTTTTTTGCCACAAATGACCTTTGAATCATCTGCATAATGTGCAACCTCTACACACTAGATGGTTTCCTTATAAATTCTTCAGAAACAATACACAAAATTTTGATAAAATATGTATTCATGAGCCAATACACTAAATTTTGGAAATATTTCATTTCCTTGATAGATTCGCTCTTCCAAAGCTAGAATTAAATCCAATAGATATTATGATGATAAACATGCATAATTTGAAACATACAAGGATAAATGACATTTTTTTTAATCAATGATAATAATGTTGTTTGAGCTTCATGAAAATAGACCATTGAATCCGAATTACACCAAACTCGAGGAATTAATCACAAAACTCCAAAAATGCAACATTAAACAGAAATTAGACCAAAATGAATGAAAGCCAAATTGAACTATTTTTGGGTGAGGAAAATAGCTTGTTTTCTTAGGATGCTCTTACGTCATATACATGTGGAATAATATGCTATAGAATATTCCAAATTGACAACCCTCTTAAGCATATCTTAGGTGAGAACAAGGTAACTGGGTCTTTGCAACTAAGCGTGATGAAATATCCAAGTAAAATGTAATATCTTATAAAGTGAAGGGAGAAAAAAAATGAAAAAACACCCCCCAAAAGCAAAAAAAAACACTAAATATACTCTCTAGAATATGACAAAAAAATAAACCATAAAAGGAAAATGCCTCCTTGTAAGAAAGAACAAGAAGAGAGACTATATGACCCCCTCAATTTAGAGTTTTTTGTAATGATAATATATGCTTGGAACTAAATGCTAAAGATGATCCAATATCATTGAAAAATATTTATTTCCTTGGGAAGATATATTAGAAAAAATGCATGATTTATCACCAGTTTTGAAAGGAGGATAAGGGAAGAAAGATGAAGATGTGTGATGTCTTTGATTTTTTCTGAAATTTGCATAGGTTTCTTTTGCTTTTGTCTCACTTCATATGGTTGAGAAATGTGTCCTCATGACTTGAGACACCTATTGACACTCACACACTTGTTAAGTGATCTCACAAGTGTTGCTTCTTTGAAGGGTTAGTTAGTATTTCAATCTTACTTTCCTAACTCACCATCCTTTCCTATATATTCAAGGCTTATGTTCATGTTCATGTTCAAAGTTTTGGGTTGTTTAGCTTATGTTCATGTAGCTGATCAACAAAGGAAAAAGTTAGATCCAAAAAATGAATAATGCATTTTCGTTGGATATAGTGAACAAAGTAAGCCTTACCAGTTCTATAATCCTTTCAACCATAGAATTTTTATCTCTAGAGACATGATTTTTGATGAAAGGGGAGTTTATGTTCATCAAAAAGACCATGTTAAGATGTCAAAATCTTTTTTGAATGATAGTATTATTGATTAAATTGATAATGAGAAGCCCACTAACATTTCAAATCCAAGAGCTACAAGTCCATCAAGTAGCTCCTCATCGATTCTAAGTGCAAGTCTAGCTTCAAGTCCAAGTTCTACAAGGAAGGTACAAAGCTTAATTGAAATTTATCAAAGAAGTACAAATGAAGCACATGAAGAAAATCCTAGAGGTGAGACAATACATTTTCTTTACTTTCCAAGGTTAATTTTGAACCATCATGTTTTGAAGATGCAAGTACTAATGAGGTTTGGGTGCAATAAATGCAAGAAGAGATGGAATCTATTCACAGGCATGATACTTGGGAGCTTACAAAGCTTCCACATGACAAGAAAAAAATTAGTAGTAATGGGTCTAGAAGACTAAGTACAGTAGTCATGAGCATGTTGAAAGACACAAGGCAAGATTGGTTGTTAAAGGCTTCACACATAGGTATGGGATTGATTATAAAGAGACATTTGCACCATTAGCAAGACAAGAGAATATTAGAATGATGATTTCATTAGCAGCTCAAAAGAAATGGAGCATTTGTCACATGAATGTGAAATGTGCCTTCTTGAATGGGTACTTAGAAGAGGAAGTGTATGTGGAACAACCACAAGGTTTTGAAGTGCAAGGTAAATAAAATCAAGTTTGCAAGTTGAATAAGGCTTTGTAAGTAAGCACCACGAGCATGACCTATGATAGGATTGATGGGTATTTTTAGAAGAATGACTTTCAAAGAAGTAAGAGTGAACCTTCCATTTACTACAAACAAGAAGGTAATGGGGTAAGTGCACAAAGTTGAGTCCACAAAACATGGAAGCTTTTTGCCTTAGCCAAAAAATTGAAACCGGCATCGAACAAACAAGATCCCGATTTAATAAATGGGATCCCGAGCCTGAGATGAAATGGGATCCCGCTTTTTAAAAAGTGGGATCCCATTTCCCATTGGACTCCTAACCAATGGACACAAAATAGGATCCTGATTTGTAAGAAACATGATCCCGATTTATAAAATATAGGATCCTGATTTATAAATAACGAGATCCCGAGTTGTATAAATCGGGATCCTATTTTATACTGCTATTTTTTTTTTTTAAAAGAATAGTTTTCACTGCTCTACGAACGGGACCCCGAGTGAGTGTTGGTGACAGCGACCCCATGACCAACAAAAGATACCCCACCTAAACGCCATTTTTTTGCATTTTTTTTATTTTGAATTGAAATTTTAAAAGAAATAAGTTAATTTAGCATGTATTTTTTTTAATTTATGTCACGTTTTAATCATTTTTTTAATTGTTATAGTAGAATTCAATAATTGTAAAAATAGACAAAAACTTGCAATGAAACTTAAATGTTTTTTAATAAAAATGAAAAAAAAAACCTTGAATTGTGTTTTAGAAACAAAATTTAACTTTTAAATCTTAAATTGTTTGATTAAACCCAAAAAAATTGATTTTGAAAACCCTAATTGAAACAAAACAAAAAAAATTGCATTTCAAAACCCTAGAAATCGAAATGAAATAAAAACATTGCATTTACAAATCCAAATCGAGCTTTTTGAAACCCTAATTCAAATCAAATGAAAAAATGAATTTGAAAACCCTAGTTTGAATTGAAAAAAAATTTCATTAAAAACCCTAATTGTTTAAAACTGAAACCCTAAATTGAATTGGAACAAAAATTGTTAAAACCCTAAATTGGAATCGAACAAATCATTTTGATTTTGAAAACTAGGTAATTTTAAGCTCAAAAAAAATCGCTCACATTGCTTAAATGTTTTAAATTTTATTTGCTTTGTATGGAAAAAATGATATATATTAAACTTTAGTTTCAATTTTAAATTATAATTAGATTAGAAATCAATATGTTAAAGAATGGTTAAAATTCATAAAGTTTATCTTGATATTTGTTTGCAATTTTAGTTAACAAATTCGTAAATCTAAACACGTACAATCAATTCCAATTGACACTAACTTGCAACTCTAAATTATGCCAAGGGCCACCCAAAATTCACCCTAAGTTTGCTAAACCCTAGACCCTAAAGTGTAAAATCTAAACCCATAATACTAAAGCATTTGAAATTTATGAACCCTAGACCCTAATTTTTCATTGGACATACCTAAAATTATGTAGGTTCAATGTCAAGAATGGGTCTATTTGGTAGATTTATGAAAACTATTTTGAATATCTAGAATGCCATAAAAGTATAATTATAGCAATTCCAATTGGAAACACTTGGGTACATATATATCATATGAAATTTAAATCTAGGAAGGTGTCTATCATATAGGCGAGTTGATAATACATGGAAAGAGGTTTGTATGGGAATATATGTATTAAGAAAAACATACCACATGACCTCTATAGGATTTTTAAGATGTGATCCTAGATAATAATCCACCCATCCTCAATCATAATGGATTATTTAGCAATTAAGAGAGATTCAATTTAACCATAAAATTACCTATATTTTGATACTATATAGATTTATGTGGAAGGATAGAAATGCATCAATAAGGAGACCAAGATGGAACCATTTAACACCTACAAGGTACACCTATTACATGGGAAAGGGAGGAAGTACATCATGATAGTTTGGAGGAACTACATGCTATTATTACAATTTAGAGATCTAGGAGGATGATTCATATAAAAGAAATATAATTAAATATTTATATTATTTAATATATTATATTTAATATAATATATTAAATAATATAAATATTTAATATCATAAAATATAATATAAGATTACAATTAAGGATAGGTAATGTTACAATTTACTTGGGGTTTTAATGACGATTAGGCTTAAGATTCAATTAGGTTTGTAATAAACAGTTAGGTTATAATTAGGAATATATATTAAATATTAATATAATTATAATACAAATATAAATTAATTTAATTATAATATAATATAGGAATACATTTAAGATTACCTAGTAAAGGTTATAATTTAATTAAGTTTCAATTAGGTTTGGAATTCAACTAGGATATGGTTAGGGGTGGGGATCATTTAGCATTCTAGTATTGTTAGAGTATGGGTTACATTTAAGATTATTGTTATTTTTGTGATATGTATAGATTAATTCTTTTTTAACATCATGTTAACTTTTTTTTATTAGAGGGGTAAACACTTTTGACCCAGAACTAGATGGAACCAACTGTTGATGGTGTTTTTATGCACTTCTCAACACAGGCAATGCATAGATGCACTACCTCTCTTGAAAGACAATACTCCACAATCAGATTGCAGAACACTATCCCAAGGTCTCTCGGATGTCAGGTCATGACAGTACTTAGATACCTCAGTAGTTTGATGTGATTTACTGGAATCACAAGGCAGCCTTACAGAAAATACAAAGTGTGGACACAAAGCATGAAGTTGGATCTTGAAATGGAGTCCTTAGGATGGAAAGTTGTTATGCACAGGCTGTAGGTTCAAACAACGATCTTGAACTCCATTTAAGTGTTGGATTTGGCTTTACAATGTGCAATGAACCTTAACATGGGTCAGTTACTAAAAAAAAGGAAAAGGCGAAGGAGAGGGAAAGTTCCTAAGTATGAAACTTGCTATGAATAGTGACAATGGAGTTCCTACAATGGACAATTCCTTAAAATAATATTCCACTTAACCAGGGATTTCACAGTATCATGGAAATTGTGCTATCTTCTAAGGGCTGCAGATATTTCACCCTTCATCCACCACATACATGCATGAATCAAAGATGAATGTTTGGAACAACTTTTAAAATCAAGTCCAGGCTAACTTTGCACAGCTATCTACCATCAGCAAACAACAAAAAGTATGGACTAAGGAATCATCAACAAGGTAGGAATTTTCACAATAACCCAACAGCATTCCTAAGATTTATCCAAAGAAATAAGACAACTAACTAAATAGCAATAAAATTTAAGCTAAACATCTGATATTGGAGAATGAATCAAGCAACATGGGAGAAACCAATAAAATACACCAAGTCAATGCTATTTCTTATAAATTTCAGCAGCATGTCTTTACAACAACTCAACTCTCACTTTGCAAATGAGGGGAGTGCTCTATTTATAGTTTCCAAAAAGTTGAATGAATGGCCAAGATTCATTCTCATTGTGTGGCCAAGATTCATTACAAAATAGGGTTTCACCTACCCCCAAATAGATTTACAATTTAAAATACATTTTTGTCCTTTCCCTATTTCGTCATCTTGTGGATGACACTATAGCTTTTCGTCCTGTAGCCGATTGTTGTTTTTTTGTTGTAGCTACTCTTTAGGAAGGTCTTTATCTTTGGCTGGGTTGTCCTTCTACTCCTCGAAAGCTACGTGTTCTATATATTTGAGAATGATCGCTTGGAGCTTGTCGATTTCAAGGATTTCACATTGTAATGTCTAGTAGCTACATTCCTTAGCATTCTCTTCCAGCCTTTTCAAATCTTCGTCATACTTTGAGCCTTGGTCCCTAAATAGCTCTAATTGGTCGAAGGCGCAGGCACTAAAACTTAGGAACTCTATTGTGATTTCTCCATATGTCCCATCCTTCATATTCTCCTGGAAGTATGGCTTGATCTTTTCTGGGTCCATTTGCATAGTGGGCATATCATAGCCCGTCATCAACTCCAGATACCAGGCACATTCTGTCCAAATTTCCTTGATCCACTCAATATCAGGATCAACCCTGCTCAGGATTTGCTCCAACCTCTCCCTCTGGTTGTCGAGGTCTCTGCACCACACATCCACTAGCTAGTGATCTTCTTTTTCAACTCTAACTTCTCCTCCACGTGGCCTCAGGTATCTAAAGGATAGCTTCGATTCTTGGGAAGGTGGAGTTGTAAATTGCAGGGAAATTGGTGCAGAGCCTCTATGTGCTCTCCAGGAATTGGATCAGGTCTAAGAACTTGTTGGCTGTCTGCACAGCCCTGCTGATTCCCATGTTTCCGATGTATGCAACCTTTCAGAATCAATCCTCAGTGGTTTTTTCCAAATTCTTCCTTCTCTCCATCTTGTCAATCTGTTCTTTGGAGAGCAGCTACAGTGCGGCCATGGAGGTGGTGGGCAGGTCATCCACTGAGGACCATTGTTGTATGTAGTCTGTTAATGCTGCAACCTGCGCCTTTAGCTCATCCTTAGAGACCTTGTCCTGCTTTATCAAGTGCACCACTGTGGCCACCAACTCCTCAAGGTGCCCGACCTTTTGCTCTCTAGTTGCTATCCCCAAGTCAATGGTGGAGATGCTATAACTCACCCCTATTTGGCCAACTGTAGGCATTGCAATTTGTGCTGCTCGGGAGCCAGAAGCATCCATTGTTATCTTGGATCAGACCTTGGGCTTCTTCTCCTTCTTTGTGGTGATCTGGGATTGAGCCAAGATGGCCTCCAATCTCGCCCTTAGGTCCTTCAGCACAACAGTTGTCTTTTCAAGTTGCCTTTCCAACCGTTCGGGCATAGTAGATTTATCCTTGGGTGACTCATGGCTGCCCTCGCCCTTCTTAGTTAAAGGCAAGACTTCTGCCTCCTTTTCCTTTTGGGGTTCCTCTTTCCTTTGGGTAGCATCCTCCTCTTCGTCAGAGTCATGGACGAACATGAGGCGCTTGACGGGTAGCCTGGTGGACGGCTGCCGGACGGGACCTTCTTCTTTTGTTGCCTCTTCCTCTCTCTTCTCTTCAGTAGTCTTAGCCTCGGGGCCTGTGATAACATGGGATTCGGCCTCGGTTAGGTCCTTTATCTGTTGCTCCTCTGGTGGCTGCCCTTCTTCACCATGGGGTGACTTTCCTGTCTCCACCCCAACGTCCTTCAACTATCACGCCACTTCCTCCTCAAAGTCCTCATCGAAGGTCTGGATGATTTCCTTAGCACCCGAGTCGTCCTCCTCATCCTCGCTCCCAGAAGAGCCTGTCTCCTCCTCCTCATAGACCACCCTGTTGATGGTTTAGTGCTCGTATTCAGGGTGCTCATAATATTCGTCGACCTCCTCCTCGATAGGCTTAGAGGCTTCCCATTCTTGCTCCTCCAACTCCTTCGAGATTTGCATTGTGGCCTCCATTGCTGGTGGTCCTATTGGTGGTTGAGAAGGCTAAGCAGTTGCGAGGGCTTGGGCAAGGGGTGCTTGGAGAGCTAGATCCATTAAGATTTGCGAGAGCTCAGGGGGAAGGTTTTGCATGTGCCTGGTAAGAGCCTCAGGCATAGTGGCAAGGGGAACAGGTGATGTTATTGTTGCCAGAGGGAGCGATGTGATCAGCGACATAGTAGCAGAAGAGGAAGGGGGAGTGGTCATGCCAGAAGAGGAGTAAATGTTAATTATCGACTCAGTCGGGGGTGAAGGAGCAAGATGGACAAAAATGTCCACCGCTGGTGGAGATGAGGCGACTGTAGCCAGGGAGGCGGGTGGTGCACCAAGAGGGGTAGGGAGAAGCAAGGGAGGCTACAATTCTGTCATAGCCACTGTCTGCTTGAGCCTTTTGGGAGATGAGCCTCCCGTTTCTTTCTTTGCTTGCTCCTTGGGATCTGCAAACTGCACGATCTTTGTTCCCTTTCTCTTCTAGGACCTGGTGACTGGAGGAGGCTTGGAGGTCTCACCAGTTGATGTGGTGGTGGCAACGTCCTCGGTGACACTTGGCTCACTTTTGAGCCCTTCATATGTCAGGACCACCCCTTGTTGCTTCAGATACGCTACCTGCCCATCGACCCACTCCTTGGTATGAGCTATGATTGGTTGGGTTATGGTGTCCAGGTCATCGACCTCCTGTTCATCCTAGTCGATTGATGGTATTGGCAGGTTGGCGACTGCAGGGTACCTTGGGTGCATAATGGTAGACTCATCCTCCTCAACCTGATTCGGCACTGGGAATGGTTGCACTCTTCTCAAGAACTGTACGGTCATGCGCATGTAGTGCCTCACGCGGACCTCCTTGTCATCCTTGTAGTTAGCCCAGAAATCTTCAATGTGGTATTGGTGGGCATATGTTGGCCCTAGTGCTTTTCTGACATGGCCATGTGGGTCCATCCGTGAGCGAGCAGTGTACCAGTCAAAATGGTAACCCTTGAGCTCCTTCTCAGAGTTACTGGCACATTGGGATGTTTGTAGCCGGTACATGCCCTGGTCGAGGGTCATGGGATAGGGGATCCCCGCCATGTGTTTGTTGTTGAAGATTGCCTAGATATGCTGGAGCTGTCGAGAAAGCTCCAGGAGGATGATCCTATCATTCAGGTACCGAGGCAATCTATTCAGCCTTTCGATGAAACCCTGGGCCTGGATGTATGTAAACTTGGGGAACTGGATGAACAAGAAAGCATACTCCTTTAGGAGCGCCTTGGCACTGTGGGAGACCCTCCTCTCGAAATCTTCGGTGATCAATCTGATGATGTGGCCGACAAAGGCGTCATTGACTCTGCAGTACTCCTTGAAATTACGGTATTGGAGCTGCGAGTATTTGTCATAGGCCTTAAGCCCTCATTTTTGTCTCTGATCGGGTGCTACAAACAGTCCGCTATATTGCCTTTGATCTGCCAGGGAGTAGACGAGGTAGGAGGTCATGTAAAATTTGGAAGTCTTTTTCACATTGATGAGCTGCTCATGGAAGTAGTCGCTTATAATTCCTCCCCAATAGAATGAGACCTTGGTCATGACATCCTCATTTCCTCGTAGGATCTATTCAATGAAATAGGCCATCCATTCCTAGAAGAAGGCGGCCGTTGGAAGACCCTTGACCCTGCTCAACAAGGTTACCAAGTCATGGTAATCCTCGTGGAAATCGCTACGAAAGAGTTCTTGGGAACCTTCGCAGTGCTACCCCATTTTTCCTTAAGCCAATAGAGGTTGATTGACTTCTTGCATCCTCCCGGATTAGCATCCCATGCTGCCTGGCATTCCTCCAATGTGGGGACCTCCATCTGCTAGAATGTAGGAATATGGAATGTCTTGGTGATTCCTTCTAGAGACATGTCTTCAAGGATATTCCCTTCCTTGTCCACAATTGTTCTGGTGTCTACCTGATAGGCTTCTCGGCAAGCCATCACCAATTTGGGCGCCAAGAGCGAGGGAGGAAAACCAGCGGCCTTGGCCAATCCACTCTGCCGTATTAACCTGGCGTTCTTTGTGGTCGGGTTGACCCTGACCCTTTGAGTGAATTCATCTATGTCCACCTGGCCGATATTGGTATATGAAATTTCTCTCTATTCGATTAAGACCTTAGAGTGGAGCGGCTCGCCCTAGAACTGAAACTTCATTTGATCTTTGTCTTCCTTTACCTGATGGGTCCTTCCTGACTTCTTGCCCTTATCCTTCTCGGCGGAGGCCCCTGAAGTTCTTGCTCTCGATTCCATATATTCTGCAAGCAAGGGCAAAGTTAGTACAATAAAATATCACCAGCGTTCATGTTAGTCCACATTTCAAAAATAACGTCTAAATAATCAATCAAGTATATCATAAATCTTATTTCTAAACATTATTGATCTTTGTTTCAGGGCATTTGAATAATCCGAGCCCAGAGGGCCGAACTTCCCTGACAGGAATGCTGTCTGGAAGGGAAAATGCAGTTGAAAGCTCCTGGAGACCCTCCCTGGCCAAATTTTAATGTTTTGAGAAGCTCATGATGAAGAGGGCCAAAATTTAGCATATGGGTCGAGGTCAAATTCCGGATTTGGGCTTGTTTGGATCGATCTAGGAAGAATCAGAGGTTCTAAGCTGGGAAGCTATCGAGAGATGGGCATTGGTGACGGTGGTCAGCAAGCAGAAATCTGGCATCAGAGGTCCGAGGGTCGGGGTCTGGAGGCACAAAGGACGGCCAGCATAAAATCAGTTTGCTTTCGAAAGTCCGGGCCGGCGACATCGGGAAGGTGGGTGGACTTTGCCGTTTGAAATGGAAATCTATGAATGGAAGTCCAGAAGCGGAAGCCCGGGGGCAAGAAGCTAGCGGTATAAGTTCATCGTTTAAACTGAGCGGCATTTGGCGTGGCGGGGCCCGGGGATCGGGGAGCCTATCGGCATTTTCTACCAGCCGTGGCGGGTGAGAGGCAGACTTTCGACGATGGAAGTCTAGACACCGGCGCCTAGGGGCTAGGGCACCAAAGGGAAAAAGGTGAGGCAGAAGTTTTGATGGCAAGAGAGCGCTGGACTTCCGAAGATGGAAGTCCGAGAGCTGGGGCCCAGGGATGAGGCGGTAGCGGGAACTTCGCTAAAAGGCTTCGCCATTTGGAATGACAAAAAATAAGGTATAGAGGCCTGATGCTTGGGGCCCGATGGTGAAAATGATGGACCGAGTCAAAGGTTTGATGAGCCAAAGCATCAGCGGAGCCCGAAAGGTGGGACGCTAGGCGACATTCACCGAAAGAAGAAGGTAGAACTCCAGTAGAACTCCGGAGATGGAACTCTAGGGTTTCGGGCCTGGAACAACCAAAGAACATGGGCTAGTTTTCAATTCTTTCATGGCGGAGTAGACGCTGGGATCTGACAGCCAGGGAGGCGGGGTGTTTTGGCAGTTCAAGCCCGGTGGAAGGCAAGCGAAAGCCCGAGTAGGGAAACCCGGTTGGCCGGGCCCAGAGAGGACGATTGTCATCGGCGGGTGTTGGAGGTTTGAATTTTGACGGCGAAGGTGATTTTCAGGCCTGGACCAGACACTCTCCCTATGTGAAGACTAGTCGCGCCAGGGAAGACCCTCAAATCGGCGGTGGGGGCACGTCCGATAGGTTTGTCAAATTTTCAACATATGGGTTATGAGTGCAATTTAGTGTTCTTCCATTTTATGCTCTCCTAGGATTTGTTCATTTATTTTAAAAGTTTTGAAATCATGAAAATGAGGGTGAGTGGATTGCCTACCTCAAAACACGCTAGGCGGGGGACGTGGGATCCACACACAGTTGACGGGTTGATGCCGAGGGTGATGACCACGATGTCGTCGAAGGCGGTGGGCTCCAGATGACAACTTCTCCAATTCGTTCCAATCTTGTTTGTGAAAATGACTTTGGCGAATTGGGCATTTTATACCCCAACCGCCATGAATTATTGCAATTAATGCACGTACGGCTGCGAAAAAAGTTGGTGGAATTCAAAATTAGGTCGGCAGCAGCGGCAAGAAAGTCAGTGCCTGGCAGCCAAGAGGACACAAGGGATCCGTTGTTTGGTGATTTCCCATTGTTTAAATGATGGCGGCACGGATAGGCTCGAGGCCCGGAGTTCGGGGATTCGCCGTTGATGACGGCGGGACCGCCATGGAATTCCGAAAATAGAATTCTGGGGTTTGGGCCTAAAACAATCATCGGTAGGCAGTTAAAAAGAAAGCCACAGCAGAGAAAACCTAGGCGGGGCCCAAGGAGCAGGAGGCCACCAAAGGCGGAGGTCTGGAAGCAAACTTCCGGGTCCCGGGGCCCGAAGGGGCAGGCGCCTCCCCGAAAATTTGTGACGAGTTTCAGACAGAGGTTGGTAGGGCGGACCCTGAGGGGCGGGCAAATGCCCGGTGAACACCGCAAAGGAAGGAAATTTCAAAGGGGAAACCTAAAAACGGAACCCCGAACGCCCGGGTCCGAAAGGGCCCGGAGCCGCCTTAGGGCCAAAATGCCAGAGGGATTTCCCGGGCCCCAGAAGGCAACGAAAAACCAAAAGTGGAGGCATGATCGATTTATGATGGAACTTTGGAGCAACATCGACCATGAGAAACATCAAAAAAGAGGGGCACGCAAAATGAGGCAGCCCCAAAAGACCTGACGAGGTGAAAGAAAAGAGGGTCCCTGTTCCGAACGGGGTGTGTGTGCTAAGGGCACAACACCAACGAGGCTATAGTATGACTAAATTTGGACCTCACTAGACATCTAGATCCCTTTAAGCCATCCTATCACCTTAAATAATAAATTGATTTCTTAAGGGGTCCCAATATGACAAATTTCTTAAAGGGATCAAAGAAGTTCTTAAAATTTGGTGAAGTTGCCCAAGGCAACCAAATTTAACAATAATAAGATCGTGCAAGATTATAATATGAATGAGATTTCATGATCAGGTTTGAAAGAGAGATCTCTCAATCTATTTTAAAGAATTTCTTCACTAACTTGCAAGTTCATTAAATATTTCAAGGGGGCCTAAACTTTACCCTAAGTTTTGTAAACCTAAACTCTGAACTCTAAAATCTAAACCCTAAACACTAAACCATTCATTTTGTCCTACCCAACACCATAAAGTGAAATTTGGTTGTCTTAGGAAAATCTGCCATATTTCATTCCCTTATGCCATGTAATTTTGTCCTAGGATCTTACTACATGTACATCCCCTTAAGTTATCCTATTACCCTAAACCCTGAACTCTAAAGTCTAAACCCTAAACCCTAAAGCCATCATTTTTTCTTAGGCTCTTAATGAAATTTGGTTGCCTTAAGCAACACCACCAAATTTCATTCCCTTATGCCATGTAATTTTTTCCTAAGATCTTACTACATATATCCCCTTAAGTTATCCTAAATCCCTAAAACCTAAACTCTAAAGTCTAAACCGTAAACCCTAAAGCCATCATTTTTTCTTAGGCTCTTAATGAAATTTGGTTGCCTTAGGCAACTCCACCAAATTTCATTACCTTATGCCATGTAATTGTTTCCTAGGATCTTGCAGCATGTAGATCCACTTAAGCTATCCTATTACCTTAAACCCTAAACTCTAAAGTCTAAACCCTAAACCCTAAAGCCATCATTTTTTCTTTAAAGGATCTTAATGAAATTTGGTTTCCTTGGGTAACTTCACCAAATTTTATTCATTTGAGCCATGCCATTTTCTCCTAGGACCTCACTAGATGTAAATCCCCTTAAGCCATCCTGTCACCCTAAATCGTAATTCAATTTTCTTAAGGGGTTCCAATATGACATTTCTTAAGTGGATCAAAGAATTTCTTAAAATTTGGTGATCAAAGTTGCCCAAAGCCCAACCAAATTTAACAATAATAAGATCTTGCAAGATTATACAATATCAATAGTTAATTGTAATTTCATTCAAATAACATGTGCCTTAGACATATAAATGAGGCTTACATACAATTTTATCATTTGTATTCAATTATTTAAGGCAATTTATAGTGAATGGTTTAACTTGGTATTTCCTAAACATGTATCTTACATCTTGAAATTACAAATCCAATGCAAGTTCACTCATAGCTTAAAGATCACATGGATCCATTCAATAATATTCACAATCCACCTCCAAGCCATCCATCTCCAACACCTTCACCTCCACCTCCGCCCACTCCACCTCGTAACCCCCCACCTCCACCACCTGAAATCAATGAGCATGCTCGTTTGCAAGCACAAATCAATGCTTCTTCTAGAACCATCCAAGATCAAATCAACATTATTCAAAATGAAGAATGTGTCGCACCTCCTGTGAGGATGTTTGCATCTAGGATGAAAACCCTTCTTGATGCTATCAGGGCTATGGATGGGATCGTAGATGAGCATCGACAATGGCTAGAGGAGAGGAGAACTCCTAATTTTGAAAAGAAAAACACAAATAAATGAATATCTATGCAGTAGAGAGCCATAATAGTTTATAAATTAAAACAATGATCTTAAATAGTTATGAATTTATAAATTTGGTGAATGATGGATATTTTATGTGATGAATTTATAAATTTGGTTCCAAATGGATATTCTTAGTGACATGAATTTATGATTTTGGTTCTATATGGATATTTTTAGTGACATGGATTTGTGAATTTGGTGGAATTTATGAACTTATAATGAATAGTATATAATAGTATATAATAGTATATATTTTATGACTATCTACTAGATCATGATTTCTCCTGCTGAAAAATTGTAATATATATATGTGTGTGTGTTAGACATAAAATGAGATTTTGTGAGTGTTTCAAGTTTATTGTTTAGTATGTATGTGCATGTATTAAAAAAATGCATAATAGTTCTTAAATTTTGAAATTTGTATATGTATGTATGTATAGTTTAGTTTAATGATTTGTACACATGCAAATTATGCATCATATTTTTTATTTTAAATGTACATGTACATACATTTAATTTTTAATTTTGTATGGACATGCTCTTGAGTTGAACAATCAATGTATATATATGTGCATTTCAATTAAATATATGAGCTTAATATATATGTTGCTCATCCTATTTCAATTAAATATATGATCTTAATTTTTGTATGCACATGGACTATTTTGTATGATTTAAAATATAGGTGCACATTATATCAAGCATATATCATGGATGATTTTAACATTGATGATATCATCAATCCACCACCTGAGCCACAGCCAGATCTGCCTCCCTCCCCCCCTCCACCTCCACCTCCCCCTCCCACTCCCCTTCCCCCTCATATGCCACCTCCAGCACCTATGGCATCTAATGAGGCTCACTTGAGAGCATGAATAAATGATCAAGTTGCATCCTTACAAAATCAAATCAATGCTATGCAGAGTCAAGCATTGATTACTCCACATGTGAGATGTTTTGCATCTGTAATGAAAAATGTTGTTGATTCCATTAGGATGATCGATTATGATCTTGATACGCATCGACAAGAGAGAGAACAAATAAGACAATTTTATTTTGATGGTCTTTCTTACAAAAAAATATTAGACCTTAAAATAACAAAAGCCCATCTAGCGCCCTACTTTCTTGACCCCGTTACCCGACAACCCATTCCACCCAACAAATCTAGAATATCCATGAGGTGGTGCATACATCCGTAGATGATTGCACATTTTTTGGATTGATGGTATATGGTTTTTGATTGTCCCCCACATGCTAATTGGGAGTGCCCATTGTATTTTTTGAGAAAACTATATGTAGAGTTTGTTTTGGGGCAAAAGCCCAATTATTTTGATTTTAGATCATTTTAGGGTGTTGGTGGCGGCATGCCACAACAAAGATTAGGGGCAAGGGTTGATCCTTGATGCCCCGTGCATGCACAACCCCTTGTTGTTGCTCCCGGTCCTCCCATTCTTGCACCTCTACATCATCAAGCTCTGGTCTCAACATTAGGTTCCCTTAGTACACTCGCAGGAGACCTTGATCAGCACGCTTCTACGATAGCAAGTGGGGAGCATAGAGATGATGATGATGATGGAGGATCTTTTTATGGAGCTGGTCTGAATACTGCTCCAGGAGTGTCGAGACCTATCCCCCATATATGTACTAGTTGTCATCAAGTGTGCTATGGACATGATCAGGCTACACCTAGTTCAGGTGGATGGGGAGATTCTGGTGGTTCATCTGGTCGCATCAGTTCATTTGTAGAGTTCCTCGTAGCAGAACATCACCCTGAGGACACTATGACATAGGTATAAATATGCATCTAGATGTATGAACTCATTTTATAATAATTTTTATGGTTGTATATATCAAAGAAAAGTTTGCAATACATTTTAACAATCAATTTTTTTGGTGTACAGATGACACTTTTTGATGCAAGGGCAATCATCTGTACCATGAGTACATATATCGACACTGGTCATACTTGGCAACCCTTATGGGTTATTTTGATTTCAATTTTTAAAATTATATATGAAATCATAAATTATTTAACTTGATTGTTAAATTTATAATTGAATCACATATATGTTTCAAATATTCATGTTGGTTTAGGTGAGTCAATCGGCATCCACGTCGATTCCTCCTAAGGGATTTTCAAGCACTCCTCCACTATCGAGCGAGACATAGATTATGGGTAGGTACATTCATATTGTCAATTTGTTTAAAGTTTACATTAGTATAGTTACAATTTTATTAGTTTTGAATTCACTAGATATATGAAACGCATGCATGTACACTTGTAAATATTATAAGTGTTAAATGTCTATGTACATGTATGTCTAGGTTGATACCACAATAAGAATGGGCATTGGAAAAACATTTGATGTTGCAGTTACTCGTGAGGCCACTGATTTCCAGGTTGTTTACAAAAATTTCTACAAAAAATGTGCAAACTTGAATATATATGTATATATTAACCTAATTGAATTTTACATGCTTTAATTTTGATCTTGTAGGAATTTGTTAGTGCAACTTTCAGCCCTAACCTAGACATAGTTACACCACCAGGAGGACATGTAGAGCAGGTTTCAGATCAAATGGTAATTTAATTTTTTTATTATATTTAAAGTGAATTATAAATTTTAAATTGAATATATACATATTAATATGATATTTTCACATATTCTTTTTCTTTTTTATAGCATGAGAAACATCACATGCGTTTGAGCATGTATAGAGGCAGTCTTACTTGAGAAGAGCACAGTGCACAACCTCGAGGAATACGGTATGTAATTAAAATATGATAAATTTTTGTATTAGAATTGAATAAAAGAATTAATAATTGTAAGAGTTATTTTTATCAATTTCAAATTTCTTTTTTAAATGTCTTGTTTATGTAGATTGATTTAGAGAATTTAGAGGTTTCTTCAGGCGCACCTGAGCATCCAGATGTAGATATGGTGGTAATTTAATTTTATGATGGATTATAAATAAAATTGTCATTAAATCATTTTTTATTGTCTTACATCTAATTTCATCTTTCTCTTATGTACAGAGTGTTTTAGGTCATCCACATAGTCCGCATGGTGTGAAGAGGTCTCTTGATTATAGAGACAGTACATGACCTACAAACATGTGATTTTATGTGTTTATATTTCTTGTTTATCATGTACTGTTGGACTTTTTTTATTTCGTAATAGCTTAATATATTGGTTTCATGCACTTAATATATTTACATAAATTATGGACTTTATTATTTTTTTGTAAATTTTAATTTACACATGTACATTTATGCATTTTATGTTCATAGTCAAGACATTAATATAGGACATTAATGTAAAATTTAGTGAAGACTTCATAATTGTAGAATAATTTTAAGTTTAATCTTCTTTT
>VDFB02049639.1:49674-97303 GCA_007258455.2 Sequoia sempervirens
AACTTATGTTTAGTTTCCACACAACGAGCCAACCAATATTCTGTTTGCTCTTCATTCCCCTCAGGTGCAATAACCGCATACACATGTCCTGCCAACAAAATTTGATTTAATAACTTGTGCATATCCATATAACTAATTTAGTATTAAAAAATAACTTAATAAAGAAAAATAAAATGAAATAAATTAAATTAAAATTACCTTCTTGTACAAGGTCTAAAACATGATCATAATCTTTAGATGCAAACAATTGATCATTTTCTTCAATAGTTCTTTCATATTGATTATGTGCTTCTACAGGTGTCAACGATCTTTGCTGCTACTGTTCAACCCATTATGTATTTTCACAAGCTTCCCAATTTCCTGAGATACAAAAATGGCAAAAATATGCAAGCTCCCTTGTCCAAATAGTCCATGTGCTTGATGTCGTACTCCTAAATGAATGCCATTTAGTAGATCCACTAATTGTCTCACAATCAATCTAGATACAATGTTTTCTTCTTCCACCAACCAAAAGAATCAATGAACTGTAGAGTAATCACTCGAACCAGGTGCAGATAATCTTCTTTTACACCAATCCACAATCTCATGTGCATTTTTAAATTTTATTGAATCCTCAAATTTTAATTGTTCTCTAGCAAGAATTCTTTTGACACAAGCACCAGCTCCATCATGTTCTCCTTTACCATGCCTAGCTTCAAAAAAAATCCATATATGTTGGACATTAAGTTCCTTGTGAACCCTAATTAACCAATAGAACATTCTAGCATTTTTGAACTGCCCCATACAATTATCTGACCATATGAGGTGTTCTTTCATATGGATTCCTCTTTCTTTTAAATTTCTATAAAATATACTAAAACAATATTGAACAAACTCTGATGAATGTAACCAATTGTCATTCAAATAAAAATGATACTCCCTCAAAAATTTTCTATCATCCTCAGTGATATCATCTACATGTCTATAAACAATATGGACAAACATAGCTACTTGCACAGAATTATAATATTGAGATTGAATTTCCTCTTGCGGATTGAGAGTATAATTCTCCACAAAATCAACCACTGAAAGTATAGTACCAATTGGAAATGTGTTTCTACATGCATGAAATTGGCCATCAAGCCATCGAGCATGTTTAGAGTGCATAACATATTTTAGTACAATTTTATTATTAAATTCACTCATAAATGCATGCACACTAACTTTTTTTGTAACTAAATCACAACGCTTTCCTATTTTTCCATGTTTTAAAGAATAGTGAACATTCCTAAATCTTTTGACGTCTACTAATTGTTGTCCAAAATCATGATCAACACTTTCATGCAAACAATTTCTTAAAAATGAAAGATTTTCGTAGTTAATGCATTGTCCAGAAATACAAGAACTTAAATAAAATAATCTATCATTAGATTTTCAAAACAAACCTAAAATAAAACGCCTTTATTCTTCGTGTGGCATAATTAATACCATAATCCTATATAATCATGTTAGGAATGCAAGGTACAATGTATATATATCAAAAACATCATAAAAAATAAAATTGAACATGTATTTTACAACAACAAGATATTCATTGTTTATTCATTTTACATACCATTACATTTTCAAAAAGAGCTTTGACTTATTTTGTAATATTACTAGGGTAACATCAATCAAGCAGGAAAATTTCTATAAAAATTCAGTTTGTGTTGTATCTAATAGGTGTTTTGTGAGGATCGAATTTTGGACCCACCCTTAATTTTAAAACATCTCTAGCATTGATGAAACCTCCTAGTATTATCATGCTAATATTTTTCTTAATCAAATATTTAATTTTCAACACTCAATTTTATATTAGGACTTCAGAGGTCGCCCAATTTAAACTCCAACATTGATTGATAGGATCATTTTCTATACTTTCTCTTCTTTTTGCCACTCTTAGTAATGTTTTAGGATGCATTTTAAAAACTTCACTAATATTGCTTACCATTCTTTTATTCAAAGTTGTTTTATTAACTATAGCAATAGTTATAGCTCTTCTTGCTGCGTTTTTATCTTTAGATCGACTATTTTTCCCAATAGATTGAATGGCACTAGCAACAGTAGGCATATCATGTTTTAATGATTGATCTTTTCTTTTTTGTTTAACATAAAAGCCTAACTTTTTTATTACTTTCCTCATTTTTTGCATTCTCATCAATTGCGTCATTAGTTGACATTGAAATGCAATTTTCTTACAATAAAATAATTTGGTGTATATTCTATTCGCATGTGTTCTTATTTGCCTCCAAGAAATTTGATCAGGAAGATTATCAAAAACACCACTTCCAGTTTTAAAAAAAGTATTTTCATTAAATTCAACATCACATTCTAGGTTTTTCATCTTCATTTTCATCTTCATCTTCATTTACATTTACATTTTCATCAACAAAACAATTTTCATTTTCATCGACAAAACGGTTTTCATTTTCATTTTCATCTTCATTATTAACAAAACGGTTCTCATTTTCATTTTCATCAACAAAATGGTTTTCATTTTCATTTTCATTTTCATCAAAAATATAGGTTTTGTTTTCATTTTCAAGAAAATGATCATTTTGATTTTCATTTGCAACAAAATATTTTTCTTTTGTTTTCTAAATTAAATTCTATAAAAGTTTCATCTCTTTTGAATATATAGTCAATGTCAACATCGTTAAGTCTAGCATCTTGTAAAACTTCTACATACAAATTTACCATTTCACTAACATGTGGATTTGGAGACGTACCTGGATTTGTGCATATTAAAACATTCTCCATAGCAATGAAAGAAGGATTTTGAAGACATAGTAGGACTTGCTTGAATAATCATATTCTTCTCCAAATTGACTCCTTGCAAATTAGCTTCATCTACAACTATGGTATCTTTAATGTTTTCATCTTCAATAGTTGCTGAATTGGTTGCTCCACCATCGTTCATTGATTTTATTCTCATTCTTCTTTCTCTTTGTCTTTGTCTCTCTTTTTCTTTATTTGCTTCAACTTCTTGAGGAGTCAATGTCTTTCTTCTCTTATTACAAAATTTATCTCCCATAATTATAAAATTCTCAAGCACAGATGAATGTTAATAGTGAATACTCAAAATATTCAATCCAAATTCTTAAAGCTTTAGCCACTCTTATTATATACCTTCCTTCCTTGTGTTCCTCAAAACAAATAGAAAACTACCACAATTCCACTTTAAAAATTGTTTTCTTCATGCTTCCTTTGAAAAATTCAATCCATATTGCAAATTTCACTTCAAAAATGGTGTAGATGATGATCCCTTTGATAAAATCAACCAAAAATCAAATTGACCACTTGTAAATACAATAACTTATGAAAATAATTGATTTTTAGTGCTCTCGGTTGTACATGTGAAGTTGCAGATTTGACAATAATTGGGCACAGTGTTTTTAAATAAAACAAACAGGATCCCGTCTATAAAACAGGATCTCGCTTATCATTAAACGGGATCCCGTTTACTAATAAATAGGATCCCGCTTTATAATCAGGATCCCATTCACTAAAATTGAGTGTGGGAGCCGTTGTAAAGGCAACGGGATCCCATTTTATAAATGGGATCCCGTTACCTTCACAATGGTCAGAATGGGAACAGGATCCCGATTATAGCACGGGATCCCGTTTATTAATAAACGAGATCCCGTTTTATAATTGGGATCCTATTTTTTTAAATTTGAATTTTGTTTTGCATCGTGGGCATGTTTTTCCCAAGGTTTTTGGTTTAGGAAAAGCTTTGGAAGTCCGAACCTAAGCCTTCAACCTGGTTTGACCTGCAAATTGAAGGCCCTAACAATGTCAAAGAAAAATATCAACTTTGGACATATGGCTGACAACCTTTTCTCAAAAATTTTCTGACAAAATTAAAACCCATTTTAGATCAAACAATTTAGATTCTAAATATGTAATTTTTTTTGCAATTGAATTATTTTTTCTATTTTTCAATTAATTTCTAATAAAATTGGTCCATAAACTTTAAATATCAGAGTTTTTACTATTTTAATAACTTTTGATCAACCTAACATTTTGACAAACGGATTGCACGAGAGAAAAATTCAGACAATTCTTTTCAATTTGAAAAAAAATCAAAAAATGATAAGTTTAGGTCATCTTATGTATGTCGTACATGATTATTTTTCAAAACGACAAATCTATCTAATAAAAAATTAACAAAAAAAAAAATTCAATAAAAAATTACAAAAAAATATCAAGAGCAAGCTTTCAGTGAGTCATAAAACTTTTCCCAAAAGGATTTAGAAAAATACAATAATTTTAAGTCAAAATATGAATGTCGTACACATGCATGGTATGGTAAAAAAATGACTTTTAAACAGTGGTTTTTTGAAATGCCTATTGAAACTCAATTTGTACAATCTGGGTATTGAAATAAATTACATATTTTGAAACTAGACTCCGAGCAGTACATTTTTATGATTGACTTTTTTAAAAATTTCATCTCTAAGTGCTTGAAATTTTAAGGTCAAATGTGTCAAATATTGAAAATCAGGGAAAACACTTCCACTTTTTGGCCAAAAAGTGGACTCAACTTCTTGCACACACCCAATGATATTCTTATTGTAAGTTTGTATGTTGATTATTTGTTGTATATGGGTAGTAGTTGTAAGATGAAGAATGAATTCAAAGTTGCTATGATGAATGAATTTGAGATGAAAGATTTAGGTCTCATGAAATACTTTCTAGGAATGGAAGTTTATCAAAGTGAATGAAATTTTCATTTGTCAAATAAAGTATGCCAAAGATATGTTGAAAATTTTTAATATGGTTGATTGTAAACCAACCTCCACTCTAGTTGCTCATGGAGTTGTGTTGTGTAGAGATGATGGTGTTGAAATTGTTGATTAGATAGCTTATAGGAGCATTGTTGGAAGTTTAATGTTTTTAACTCATATAAGACCTAATATTGCTTATTCAATTCCACTTATTTCAAGGTAAATGACAAAGCCATCTGAAATACATATGAAAGTTTCCAAGAGAATTTTGAGGTATGTGAAATACAATCTAGAATTTTGTATTCATTACTACACTTCTAAAACATTAAGTCTTGTTGGTTTTAGTGGTTCTGATTGGGGAGGTAGTTTGGATGACAAAAAGTCTACATTTGGTAAATTTTTTTCTTTGGGTTTTGGTTTGAATACGTGGAGCTCAAAGAATTAGATTATTGTTGCCCTTTCTTCTACGAAATCATAATATGTTGTAGTCACTTCAGTAGGTACACAACCATTATGGCTTAGAAAACTTCTTGAAGAAATTGGATAAATGCAAGTTGATCCTATAATAATGTTCTATGATAACATTAGTGCTATCAAATTGGCCAAGAATCTAGTCCATCACAGCAAGACAAAACATTTTGATCTAAAACATCATTTTATCCAAGATTTGGTGCAAAAGAAGGCAATAGAAATGAAATACATTAGCACAAGATAATAATTAGCAGATATCTTCTCCAAAGCAGTTGCAAAAGATCAGTTTTTGACACTCAGAAATCAGATTGTAAGCCCTCTCTACATCAAGGGGGTGTATGTTGATAATTGTTTCATTGACTGTAGAATGTGTTATATCTTTTTTTAGTTTACTACCACCTCCTCATCTTTAATTTCTCCATTTTTCTATCAGTCTTTCCCAATTGGAATAATGCATTTCATATGCATGTTTTGGTTTTCTTTTCTGAGTCATGTTCTGAAACAACATTCAATGTATTTGAATCACTCTATTTTATTTAAGCATGAATAAAGAGATAACATCTCGAGTTAGCAAAAATATAGATTTCTATGTGTGCTCCGTTTTACATGCTATGTTTTTTTCCTAAGTTTTTTTCTTTTTTCTTTCGATCCTACTTCTCAATAGTAGAAATTTTCCCTATATTTTAATAATCTTCACAAAACATTGGAGCTATATGCTTTAATTGGTTTTTGTGCAATACCATAGACATATGGTTTTGTATGTCTCATATTGTCTGGAAAATAAAAGTAGTAATGATCTTAGTATTAAAGACATTGTATTTCATTAGTCCATGAAAGTTTCATAATGCTTCCGATAGGTTGCACAATTCTTGTATTAGTGTTTCAGATCAAATTCCATGTTTTTCATTAGAAATAGGATAAAGGATGATGGATCATGGAGTCTTGTATTCTTTTCAGTCCCCAGATTACTTTCAAGATGTATAAATAGTCTAATAGTTCATACCTTAGTATTGTTGCCAAAATGTTTATGGATCAAAGTAGTTTTATATATTTCATAGATTGTTTTAAGTAATATCGTCGTACTTTTTTTCAGAATTATAGCATACCAGTTATGTCTATATTTGGTCTTCAAGAACCCTTATTTCTGGGCATTCTGCACAAATCACATTTATGAGACCATTCTATGCATACCTCATTGAAGCATTATGTGAACTGCCTAATTTTACTTTCTTGTCCATACAAGTGTGCTCCAACATTTTTATCATATATTATTGAACTTTCTTGCAATTTAAATGCATAAACAAAGAACATACCACCACTTTCAATAATTATACTCCATCAATTAACTACAACCTTTTAAGAAATAATATTTTTTTGATGTTCTACAATATAAAAAATATTATACATATTGAAATTAACAATGATAATTTCTTAATATAATTTAATAGATCATTAACTTAAGAATATAACTCTATCACTTCAAATAAATTTATAAATCTTCAAATTTAATTAATAAATACATTTAAATAATTATTAAAAATATTTATTAATTGTAATTATCATTATGAACAGCTAATTCCATACTAACAAAACTTTTGATTCTTTTAAACTATTTATTAGTGAAAAGCTTCCCCTATAAATAACTCTTATTAGACAACAGCTTCTCGATAATAGGGACTCCAAATTTTCTTTCTGGAGATAAGCAGTCCAACTATTGCCTCCATTAAATTCAAAAGTTAAAAAATAAAATATAATGGAAAATGCTTTCCTAGCTGGAAGAAGCTTCCCCACCAAATAATGCCTAGGGAAGTATGAAGGGTTTTAATTGGTTCATTTGTGTTGGAAAAAGGAGTAATTTCACGCACCGTCACCCACCATCATTAAAGACTATTTCTGATATCCTCCACCGAATGACATTAAATCTTCTTGACTTCATTGCTTCAGTCTTTACTACGTAGATAAGATATTTTTCTGATATTTGTTGCAGATAATAATCTATCAGGGTTATCCATCTACTTCTCCTTCCATGTTGTTCATATTATCTTCTCTTCTTTGTTGCCTAAAGACCTCTATAAATAGTTGTTCATATGTAATAGAAATATCATCAATAAAAATCTAGTGTATGTTGAAGCATACATTTTTATCTTATTTATCTGTCTCTTGAGTTCGTTGTTTTTCTATGTATTGTCCTTTGTTAGCCTAGAACTGGTATCAAAGCTATTCAAATCTTGGGCTATAGTTCTAGTTGTCTGGACTGCTGAGAGTTCGTTATCAATAAGAAAGTTTGAAGAGCTTGTGTTGATTCTGTTGTTGTTTGAAGAGCCAATGTTGATGCTATTGATACTATTGTTTTGAAAGAAAGGAGAGCTACTAGAGATCCCAGTCACAGAAGTTGGAGTTGCTGAGCAGATTTTGAAGAAAAGGTTAAGTATTTGTAAGAAGCCTCAGAAGAAGGCTGTAATATTTGGAAAGAAGTAGAAGTTGCTATTGTTTGCAACTAGCCACAATTTGAAGGTATTAGATTGCTAAAGCAAATAAGTTCATAGTCATGGCATCTAGCAGTAGCCTCACACAGCCTCAAATTCTGCCATTTACTGGTCAGAACTATGATTTATGGTCAATAAAAATGAAAAAATTGTTTAGTTCTCAAGATGTATGGGATTTGGTAGAGAATGGCTTTGTAGAACCACAGGATCATGTAGCCTTTCTGGCATTAACACAAATAGAAAAAGACCAGCTCAAAGACACCAAGAAAAAGGATGCTAAAGCCTTGTTTATTATTCAGCAAGCTATGGATGATTCAGTGTTCCATAGGGTTGCTGCAGCAACCAAGTCCAAACAAGCTTGGGATGCATTAGAAATTGCTTATGAAGGTACAACCAAAGTAAAGGTAGCTAAGTTACAAACATTAAGGAGAAGTTTTGAAAATGTTTATATGAATGCATCTAGATCTATAGATCATTTCTTTACTGAGGTGATGAATATTGTTAATCAACCGAGGTCACATGGTGAAAGTATTGTAGACCAAAAGCTGATTGAAAAGATACTTGGAATTTTACCTAGTAAGTTTGATGTAATTGTAGTTGCCATTGAAGAGTCAAAAGATTTAGCTCAATTATCTGTAGATGAATTGTTGGGATCTTTATTGTCTCATGAATCTAGAATGAATAGGAATAATAATTCTTCTTCAGAGAATGCTTTTAGATCTCAAGTGTCATTTAGCAGAGAAAGAGGAAGGTCAAACTTCAAAGGAACAGGAAGAGGCAGAGGTGGACGCATGAGTCCAGATCAAGGAGAATGGACTAATCACTCCAATTAGAGTTTCAATAATACACGATGAGGAAGAAATCAATTTCAAAACCAATCACCCAGGTTTGATAAGTCTCATATTCAATGTAATCATTGTAAAAAAATTGGTCATTTAACAAATGAATGTTGGAAGAAAAAAGCAGGACTGAATAAATAAAATGCAAATTACTCAGGTGTATCAGATAATAACTTAGGAGGATAATTCTTAACTTGTAATGTTGCTCAAGAAAGTTCCAGTAATATATGGTTTTTAGATAGTGGATGCAGTAATCACATGACAGGAAATAGTGGATTATTTGCTAGTTTGGATGATTCTGTGAAATCTGAAGTGAAATTGGGAAATGATATTAAAGTATCTATAATGGGGAAAGGTGTCATAAATGTTTTGACTAAGAATGGAGGAAAGAGATATATTCGTGATGTCTTCTTTGTACCTGGTTTAAAACATAACTTGATGAGTGTTGGTCAGTTAGTGCAAAAAGGGTATAAAGTTTCTTTTAACAAAGATGTATGTACAATTTTGGATAGAAATCCTAGTGACAAGTTAATTGCAAAGGTTGAGATGACCAAGAATCGAATGTTCCCCATCTGGATTGATTGCATCCAAGGATCAGAGGAGGTAAGTTTCAAAACAGTGTACTTATACCCAACATGGTTGTGGCATTTAAGGTATGGTCACCTTCATTTTGAAGGTTTGAGTTTATTGTAAAAGAGAAATATGGTGAAAGGTTTACCACCCATAGAGAATCTAGCTAATTCATGTGAATGTTGTCTATTAGCAAAACAATATAGAGAAAGTTTTCCTATAAGGAGTTCATATAGAGCAAGGACACCATTAGAGTTAATTCACACTGATATATGTGGACCAATGCAAACTCCATCCTTAAGTGGAAGCATATATTTTCTAACATTTATTGATGACTTTAGTAGGAAAACTTGGATATGCTTTCTCAAGCATAAGTTTGAAGCCTTTAGTAAATTCAAGGAGTTTAAAGCTATGGTTGAAAAACAAAGTGGTCTACACATTAAGATACTTAGATCAGATAGAGGTGGTGAATATAGTTCTAATGAATTTTTAGACTTTTGTAGAGATCATGGTATCAAGAAAAAAATTACAAAAAAGTACACACCACAGCAAAATGTTGTAGCAAAGAGGAAGAATAGAACCATAATGGAGACGTCCAAAAGCATGTTGAAGGCCAAGAATTTGTCTAATGTTTTTTGGGCAGAAGCAGTAGCATGTACATCATACATCTTGAATAGAATTCCTACAAAGAGTATCAAGGATCGAGTTCCACAAGAAGCATGGTCTGGTAAGAAACATTTTGTCTCTCATCTTAGAATTTTTGGATGCATTGCATATTCCTTAGTGCCAACTGAATTGAGAAGAAAATTGGATGATAAAAGAGAAAAGTGTATTTTCATCAGTTATAGTGAGCAATCAAAAGCTTATAGATTGTATAATCCTCTTTCAAAGAAAATGATTATTAGCAGGGATGTTAAATTTAAGGAGGAAGAAGCATGGGATGGAAACATTGACAGTATAGTCTTAAGTGGAGCACCAATACCTCATAGTGAAGAAGAATAAAAAGAAAATGATGGTCAATCAAATCAAGCTAGACCTAGTACTCCACCAAGAAATTATGTGCAGGGTGAACCATCAAACTACGAAGGCCAACCTACTTTAGATTCAAATGTAAGTAATGAGTTAGATCCTACACTTGCTTCATTAAGACCAAGCCCTAGAAGTAAGAAAACAAGAAGTCTAAAAAGAAATATATGATCAAGATCGAGAGAATTTAGATTTGTGTTCAAATTTTGCTTTATTCTCTCATGATCTAGTATATTTTGAAGAAGCAGTGCAAGAAGATAATTGGATCAAAGCAATGGATGAAGAAATGGATTCTATTGAAAAGAATCAAACATGGGAGTTAGTGGATCTACCTGAAGGTAAAGATTCTATAGGAGTTAAATGGGTTTATAAGACTAAGTTTAATGTTGAAGGTAAAGTTGCAAAACATAAAGCTAGATTAGTTGCAAAAGGATTCTCACAATAGTATGGGATTAACTATAATGAAACATTTGCTCTAGTTGCTAGACTAGATACAGTTAGGACTGTTTTAGCAATAGCTGCACAAAATAGTTGGAAAGTTTATCAAATGAATGTAAAATCAGCTTTCCTAAATGGTTTTCTTGAAGAAGAAGTTAATGTTCAGCAACCTCTAGGATATGAGGTATATGGGCATGAAAATAAAGTGTGTAAATTGAAGAGAGCACTTTATGGTTTCAAACAGGCACCAAGGGCATGGTATAGTAGGATTGATTCATATTTGATAAGTAATGGATTCAATAGAAGTAACAATGAGCCCACATTGTATACACAGACCAATGAACAAGGTCAAATTTTGATTGTGAGTCTATATGTTGATGATTTATTTTTTAGTGGAGATTTGTCTGCAGACATGCTCAAATCAGCCTTAATGAAAGAGTTTGAAATGATAGATTTAGGCTTAATGAGATATTTCTTAGGCATTGAAATTGTTCAATATGATAAAGGAATCTTCATTTGTCAATCTAAGTATGTGAAGGATGTATTGAGAAGATTCAAAATGTTACAAAGCAATCCAACATTGACTCCAGATGCTACAGGAACAAAGCTTAGCAAAGAGGATAAAGGGTCAAATGTTGACCCAACTATGTTTAAAAGACTTGTTGGAAGCCTAATGTATCTTACAGCTACAAGGCCAGATATCATGTATGGAATTAGTTTGATCTTGAGGTTCATGGATTCACCTCAAGATTCTCACTAGCAAGTTGGAAAGAGAATACTAAGATATGTTGCAGGAACCACAGGATATGGAATTTTATATTCCAAAACTAATGATTTTAATTTGCTTGGTTACAGTGACAGTGATTTTGCAGGTAGCATAGATGATAGGAAGAGTACTTCTTGACACGTATTTCATTTTGGATCTGGAGTTGTCTCATGGGCATCTAAGAAGCAACCCATAGTAACAATTTCATCAGCTGAAGCAGAGTATGTAGTTGCAACTACCGCATCATGTCAAGTAGTATGGATGCGCTGAATCTTATTTGATTTGTTGCATAATAAAGAAGAACCAACAACAATCTTTTGCGATAACAAGTCAGCAATACCATTATCAAAAAATCATGTTTTTCACAAAAGGAGCAAACACATTGATACAAGGTACCATTTCATCCGAGAGTTGGTCAACAATGGAGAAACATGCCTTGAATTTTGTAGATCTGAAGATCAATTAGTAGATATTTTTACTAAGGCATTGTCAAAGGAAAGTTTTGAGTATCTACGATAAAGACTAGTGTTATTGATGTTGAAGCAATCAGTGGTTGAAATTAAGGGGGAGTGTTGGAAAAAGGAGTAATTTCACGCACAGTCACCCACCATCATTAAAGACTAAATCTGATATCCTCCACTGACTGACATTAAATCTTCTTGACTTCATTGCTTCAGTCTCTACTACGTAGATAAGATATTTTTCTGATATTTGTTGCAGTTAATAATCTGTCAGGGTTATCCATCTACTTCTCCTTCCACGTTGTTCATCTTATCTTCTCTTCTCTGTTGCCTAAAGACCTCTATAAATAGTTGAGGCATATGTAATAGAAATATAATCAATAAAAATCTAGTGTATGCTGAAGCATACGTTTTTATCTTATTTCTCTGTCTCTTGAGTTCGCTGTTTTTCTGTGTATTGTCCTCTGTTAGCCTAGAATTTGCACGGCAGCCTGATATAAAATAAAATGGGGAAACAGTTTCCAGGCTGGAAGAAGCTTCCCACCGAACAAGGCCTGGAGAAATATGAAGGGTAGAATTTGCACGGCAGCCTGATATAAAATAAAATGGGGAAACGGTTTCCAGGCTGGAAGAAGCTTCCCACCGAACAAGGCCTGGAGAAATATGAAGGGTTTTAATTCGTTCATTTGCACGGCAGCCTGGTATAAATAGAACCCCCACTGTCAATTCCCATAAAATCTTCTTACTTTTGATTCTTTGAGGGTTTGCTTTCACCTGCTTTACTTCTGCTTCTAACATGAATACTTTCGAAGGAACAAGATGTTTGTTGAAGATGTCCAGATTGGTAAAGAATGACACACACTCATATCTGATCTGGAGTTTGTTATATCCATTAGAAGAATTGTCAAGAAGAATCAGTTTCTGTTTACATTCACGAATCACGAGTTCTACGATTTGGGGATTGTGAGAGCGGAATTGAAAACAATCCCCAAATCGTAGCACTGTTGATTGGTCAATGTAAACAAAAATCGATTCTTGGTGACAATTCTTTTAATGGGTATGGTATGAACAAACTCTAGATCAGATATGAGGGTGCGCCATCTCTTTACCACTGTGGACATTTTAAACAAACATCTTGTTGAAACCCTCGAAAGTATTTCAGTAATCAGCTCATCGCGACATTCTTGTTACTGAACCCATTTGCCAAAGAGTTCCATCCAGCTACAAAATATCCAGTTCCTCCCACTTACCATATCTCTGAAATATTCATCCTTCAACAACATTACACATAACAGGTTCATCTCCACAAGCATCCCAAGTGAAACTGGTGGCATTCAATGTGGATGCCACAGTATCGAACAACCTTTTGCAAGAAATATTCGAAGCATATGGCATGTAGATTCTTTTTCTTTCGGTTTATGTTTTTGATCAGACTGATATGTGGAGTTTATTTTTCGTCAGAGAATTTTTTTTTTATTAGGGGCAGCAAAAGAAGTGGCGATCGGCCCGACTAAGTGTAGGATTAGGTTTATAACTTTCAATCATGCAGCAGATGCAAAGCGATCCCAGGCAGATTTGGACAGGCGCAGAGTTGGGTTCTTAGATTGAAGATCCGGCTGAGTCATTGAAGTCTTGGTCCAAATCCTACACGTCCCTACAACATTCCCCCTCGTCGTCAAAACGGAGAGAAAATGTACTACTTTTATGTTTCTTTTTCATGCTTTTATATTTTATTATGTATTTAGTTTCTCTCAGACCCCAGGGTTTTCTTATGCTCTGATCTGATGTATTTTTTTCATAATCTCCTTTGATCTGTTGAGAATACTATTTTTGTTTGTCGGATCTCAAATAGATAGTAATACCAGACTAAATAGTATAATACCCAGTACTTTTGGGGGTTGTTTGATCTGAAGATTTATACATTTCTAGATTTTGTTTTTACTACCATTAATCTTACTAATAGTAATTTCAATAGTTTCAAAATCATAGAGATACTTTCTTTGGAAGATTCTTCCAGCCATCACATTCATCCGGCAGTATTTTCAATTTTATTTTAGTACTAGAGGTTTATAGAATCCTTATTCTACTTGACCAAAAACAAAAACGAGCCCTAAAAGTATGTCAATCTCAAGATTCGTAGCGCACAAGTAACCCTAAGAATTCAGTGTAGGGTAGGCTTGGTAAACTGTGGAGAGAGCTATAGGTAGGGCACGTATTAAAACATCTTAGTTGTGCTTCTGAGTTTGGTGAACATTGGCTACGCCTTCTTGAATTTTACATCAGAATTTCATATGCAGCAGTGGAAAACTTTAAAGTCCAAAAGAAATTCGCAAAAAATATGTGAAATTACTTATTCCAAAGCTCAGATGTGTTGCGTTAATGTTTTTGATCACCACCTCTTTTACCATCATTTTGTTCTCTGATATTGTGGATCTTGTGTTGACAGCGTCGAGCTGCTCTCCAAACTCGCAACGGGAAGGAATCCACAGAGAACCCTAGTAAATGTAGGGTTATTTCTCATAAACTTCGATCGTCGGAGGGGAAGAGTGAATGGCGGAAAGTTCAGTAAACGAAGTCTTAGAGTAGTTGCTATAAGTTGATTAAATTTATGGCTATACATAATAGTCTTAAGTTTTAAAACCTTAAGAATTCTGTAACAAGACTTGGATTTTGGTTTCGTTTAATATAGGTTATTTGATTGATTAGTTAAAGTAATTGATTGATTTGTTTAATTTTATTTTTAAAAAAATTGTAAATGATTTTTTTATCTTATTTTTAAAATTATATTTTATTTAAATATTAAATAGTTATAATTATTGGAAAACATGATGTATAATTTTTGTTTGCAAAATGAGAACACAATAATATGTCTCATAAATGTAAATAATATTCAGATTTTTACTATTAACTTGACGTTTCATAAAAATATTTATAAAACATCAAACCATAATAAGTTTTATTTATCATATATTTTTTCTTAAATTAGTATAGACAGCTTAAATACATCTTAAAAGTGTCAAGAGATGTCAATTTTGTTTACTTAAGAATTTTAATTTATTTATTACATAATATATAGGCACATCAAATTAATTTTTTATTTAACTTTTTCTTTGGATCCATACAATTTACCTAAAGCGGTATATCATTTATATTAACAAAATATAAATGCATGAGTGGCTTTGGAACATGGAGGGCCATTAACAAAAAAAACTATTCACTATATAAATAAAAAAGATAGGGGATATAAACTATACACAAACCACATTTTAATATAATATCTACATAAACTATACATATCTACCTCGTTGGTTGAGCTATTATTAAGATGCATTCAGAACAATCTCAACAATACCTATGGTGTTTTCAATGCTTAGAACTATGAAATAGTAGTCTATTCCTATGGAGAGTGATATTTAGGAATTTAATAACACATTTTATATTGTTCATTATTTTGACTACCAGTTGAGATGAAAATCAAGAGCCTACAGGTGCCATATTTGATAAAGACTAGGTCCCTATCCTTGGAGGAAATCTCAAGCTAGTGACAAGCTAATCCAACACTATCCTTAATCCTCTTTGTTGTTGGTGTTGGATAACTACTTTTTCAACTCTTTGTCACACCCTATTTTAAAATTATTTAACGATTTAGATGTTTTGGTATTTATTTTGCATGTTTTGATATATAGATACAAAATATGAATATCTAGAATAAAATACATTTCTATTACTTTGATCATATCTATGTAGATTTATGATTCAATTGCATGATAGCTATAAATGTTAGTTTTGATAACATGAAAATTGGAAATGATTTTTGTTTGATCATTAATGAAATCTTTGAGTATTAATTAAATTATGGTGTGATTGCAACTAATGGACTAACAAATTGTTGATGATAAAATAGATAAAGGAAAGTATTTCCCCCTTCCAAAAAGAGGATGGAGGGTATCATTAGAGAGAGGTGGATTGGTAGATCAAATTTATTGGTAACCATACCATGAAATCTATAATTAGTTATCCACAAACACACAAAGTATAGTTATTAAAAATTATTTGAATGAAGTTCTACTAATTTAGACTAGTGGCATTGGTTGGGCTACGAGTGATGAATAATCACATACCACATAAATTATAAAAAATGAGAGTATGCAAAATAAAGATTGAGCAAAAAAGATATGAGAACAATAACATAGATGTATACAACCCATATTTGAAAATAAGCATAAAAATTCCACAAAAGAAAAAGGCTAAATGTACACCTAAGAAAAAATATCCTCTTATTCTTGTTAGCATGACACTATTTTACACACCACTTTATAATATGTTATATTTTATTGCAAACATCTTCCCCTACTCCTGCTACCACAACTCTCTTCCTCCACTTTGTTGTGTGGTAACCAATTTGCAACTATATTTTTATTTGAATGAAACCTCTCTATGGTTTTATCTCTCACTATATGCCCCCCCTTACCATTCTTTTTTCCTTTTCCAGCAAATCAACCTCTTGCCCATTCTTTTGTTTGCATTATATCAAGTTCCCATGCCCACATGACCCATGGAATTCTATTCATTATACTTTTATCCCTTCTTCCTACCAAAAGATGATGTACCTACCTTCACTCTCATTTGGAATAGGAGTTTCATTGTTTTGCATTACTCCATAGGTCTAACCATTCATTTTCCTCTCTCCCTACATTTTACATTTTCCTCTTTTCTTATTGTTCCCCTCTCTGTCGATCATGGCTTTAATCCTATGTCTTCTCATGAGAAATTTTCATTGGATTTATTTTGGCCTGACCCTATTAAACCTATTAGACCTCATGAGGTCTTCTTTTTCAAATCATGCGAAAAGTTTAAGGAAAAGTGTATAGCAAAATTTTCCTTGAGCAATATGCCTCAACCCATGGTTGAGCTACCCATCCTTGAAAAAGGTATGATTGAACTAAAATCCCTTCCAAATATCCAACAACAACCTATGAAAAATCCTCCAACCATTTCATATAAGATACCATGAGACAATCAAATCAATCTTGCTACGCCTCGTAAAATAAAAAAAAGTTTACAAAGCTAAAGAGAAATTGGTTGAACAACCTCTTGTGGTTCCTTCCATTCCTCCCTTAAGGGAAGAAAAGAAACCTATGGTTGAAAAACCCTCTCCTACATAATCAAAAATTGAAAAAAGAATGAAAAGAGATCAAAATTCTACAGAGTGTAGGCATACACGTTGTGCTATTGCTCGTATGTTACAAACTAAAGAAGAAAAGAGAATCATAGAAAATCAAAATCCAAACTTTCCTAAAGCAATGCATGATGATTCTATACCTTCTCCACAACATAAACAAAAACCTTCTAGGGACATTATCATTCAACTTCCTATTGTGATTAATTTATATGATGATATTGGCATTGCAAAGATGAATGAACAAGTGCATAATGAGTTGAATTCATTATTTTCCTCTTCCAAGAGATTAAATGATATTTATCCTCAAACGAGTGTTGAGTTTTTCCTTGTCCTAGTTTGTCACTTGATGTTGTCCCTTTGGCTAGTTGTTCACCTTTCGTATATACTAAGCAAGATTGGGATGCAAACAACTTGATATAGGTTGACTCACATGTGCCTTACTAGTCTTTTGTAAGGTTTTATTTTTCATGTTCTTTGTGTGGTTGCATATGTGTAATGTGATCCCCCTATACTATTTTGTTTGATGTATCTCTCTCTTTTTTTGCATTCCTCTATTTGTACCTATACTCTTCTACATGTCGTAAGAATTTATCTTTTTCTTTGTCTTGTTTTTTCCTTGTGGGGATGACACAAGGAGTCGATACATTTAGGTCTCTTCCATGTTGACTTGAAATATTTTCTTTATTTTTTATCTTTATATTTTTTTCTTCTAGTTCTATGACTATATGCAAAATGATGACATTTTCGAGCTCTATACCAACATTGTAGAAAAGATTAAGTAACCTCAAATCCATAGATCCCCTATGTGCTTTTGGGGGCAACCCCTCCTTCCTTTTTGATAATGTAGCTTCATTTTAGGAACTTATTACTTGCCATAGGTATTTCCAAGTAAGTTCTCACTTTTAGGATTGAACATTGGCTACTTTAAAGCAATTTATCATAGTAATGGTGCAACAATTTATTTAAAGTGGGTGCATACATTGACAATATCTTTCGACATTCTCATGTTTCATGGTGCAATTTTAATTCTTCATATGATTTGTTCTTTTCTTGATGGTGTCATTGGGTTTGATGTCCTCCAAGAGTGCAATATTTCTTACCCTATGACTTTCCCCTTAGTGGTGATGTGATGCACTACATTCCTTAAGAAAGTGAATCTTGTACTCTTGACTTGTCCTATCTTGGAGACATTAGACATGGTGTTCTCTAAGTATAATACCTTACATAAAATAAGTGAGATCCCTTTGAACAAACCATATATAATTTTCATAAGTGTTTAGCATAATACAACTTGTTAACCTTGTGAAGCCTGAAACCCTATTCAAGGCCACCAAGTGTAACACACCTTTCTTGCCATTGGAGCCTTTCCTTGTTTATAGGTTCTTAGTATAACGTAGCTTCTTAAGCCCTATGGAGCCTGAAACCATCTTCAAGGCCACCAAGCATAAAACACCTTGCTTGCTAGTGGAGCCTTTCCTTGTTCATAGGTGCCTAGCATACCACAACTAGTTAAGCCTTATGAATCACAAAACATTGTCTTGTGGCACCTTATTGAAGTTTTTAGAGGGACAAATTTGATATGATTTTCCACCCATTGGGGGACTCACTTAGTGGACAACTTGAGGTTTCACTACGTCAGAGTGAGCATGTGACAAAAAACCTAGATGTGTTCCATGCCACATCAAATAGTCGAGGCTTGATCTTCTTGGTCTTTGAAGTTGTATGATTGAGTATCTTTGTCATTGTTGCATACATATGTCTTGAATTTCTACTTTAGTGTGAGTTTAACATGGAGTCATCCTATCACTAAAGTGGGGGCTAAATGTATATAGGAAAAGGTATCCCTTTTTCACACTTAATTTGGAACTAATTAAAATGAACTTAATTATACATTAATTTAATGTTCTAATATGTAATTTACATATTCACATTAAGTTTAGGGAATTATTTATTAAAATGGACTTAATTGAGCCTTATTTTGGTGTTATAAAGTGTACCCCTTTACACTTTCACACTTATCTAGGGCCTTCTTAATTAATTGAGCTTAATTACCCTTAGTTGGCCCCTTTAATTCAAATACAAGTCTGATTAATTACATTTTTCAAAAAGGAAACCTGACATTCATTAATTCCTAAACATGACACTCATCCTTGAAGAATGTTTTTCCTAGGTAAGTGACCTAAGACCCATTTGCCATAGGGAAAATGGGTCCTCACTTAGACCTAAGACCCCATTTTTGGTATGTTTTTGGTGGTATTTTAGTGATTTCAAAGTCATATTCAAATGTCATCTTGTAAGATTTGAACTTTAGGAATAAATGTTAACATATGTATAAATAAGAGGTCATTTCAATATGTTTCATCCTAAAAAATATAAGACTTTCAAGCATCCTAGAAAGTGTGATCAAGAGAATTTTCAATTCATTCAAGGGTACAATTATTGAATATTATTGTACCAATCAAGATTCCATTATCAATTCAAAGTCTTCTTGCATCATGCTTGTTATTTGACCTAATATGTTGATGTAGTGTTCAAGATCCATTCAAGGATTCAAAGAAATTGTTTCAAATCAAGTTTCATGATCAAGATCCACATCCATTGAAGCCATTTCATGCAAGTTGTAGATGTATATTCCAAGATTCAAACAAGGGTAAATGGTGAGTTGTGTCATTGCATTGGTTCATTCATCATTCCTTCATTCTATTTCATTTCATTACAAGGTTTAATTAAGAAAACAAGGTTTGACCAAGGAAAACCCCCATTCACCTAACAAAAAAAAAATTCCTCTTTATGTGTGATTGCAGATTTTAGGTGGAAGATCTCTTGAAGAGAAAAAATTACAAAGTTATCAAAGTTGTCACCATTCTTGTAAATTCATGGAAATTGACCTACAAGATTTATTTCTAGACTTTCAACCATGAGATTCAAGAATCTAAGAGTGCAGATACATTAGAAAAAAACTCATAAACAAATTTTTAGGAGCCCTGGCCGAGACCCATTCAGCATAGGGTGAATGAGTCATTAGTTTTCTCTAAAAAAAGACTTTTTGTGACTGGTACACATCACTTTCCCATTCTAAAATCTGTAATTTGACTCTTGGTTCCATAAAAAATGAACTTAATCTTCTAGATGCACTTTAACGCTCGAATTTTGGAGTTTCTTTTCTATTTTTAGTCTTTCTCCCCAAAGTGTTGTTTGACTCATACCCCTGTCTTAGGAAAAAATGGAAATATAAAGATTCACACATTGTCTTGATTCACCTAAAGGTTGATAGTCATTTCATTGTGTGGATCTCATTTCCTAATGAAATAGAGGAAAATAGGTCCATTCATCCCCATCATACCCCATTCATTGTGAGAAACAAAAAGAAAAAACAACATACTTTATGATGTTTTAGTCTCAAAGTTATTATTGGAGGGATTTTAATTATTTTTGATAAAGGAAAAAATAGGTTTTATAGGGACGTAAAACCACAAAGTTTACAGAAAGAAGGAATAAGTGTTAAAGAAACTAGAAGAAAAAGGTTGCATAAAGAAAGAGTGTAGGAAACACATCAACCACCAACCCAACGCCAGTAAGGGCCACCAAAAAAGCCCAGCTAAAAAACCAGCAAGAAATCCCTAGCTAACCTAAGGACTTAAGAGCTTCAGTAGCCTAAGCTTCAAGATTGTGTATTTTTTGTGTGCCCTTCTTCAAAAACTTGAACCATCTAGGGCATAGGAGGAGTCTTCCTCTTCAAACTAGCTCTCGTTCGCTTAGAGATACCTGCATCCTCAATACTCTTCTTGTCCTTCTCCACTTCCAAATCCATAACCAGAGAACCTTGATGTGAATTCTCCAGTTTCTCAAACATAGCATTAATAATGATGGCATTATGCTTTACCATTTTGTGATTATGTTCCATAATAGTTTTCATAGTATTTTTCATTTTGCCAATTTCATCTTCCAGGCATTTGACATTACCTTCATTATCCTCGACCCCCATTCTCATCCTATCCTCCTTCCTCCCACCCTTCATAGTAATAAGGGAGTTGAATTTTCCTTCCAAATCCTCTAGCTTGCTGTTGAGGGCTCTATTTCTGAGATTAAGGTCTTTAATTTCAGGGAAGGACCATTTCATAATTTTGAAGTAATCCACAACACCATTTCTAGCGATAGCCATGATATCCCCAGGAAACTCATGGTCTAGTTTAAAATAGTGGCCCTTAGGGTTTAGGTTTCTAGGGAATTTCAGTCTATTTTCTCTATCTGAAGAAGGATGGGATGAGTGGGTATGTGTAGAATCATGGTGGGCCAAAAAGTGGCAATATGATGGGTATGTGGCTGATGATTTTTTTTTACCCAAAATCGATGAAACAAAAAGGGTTTTTAAAGGAGATTCTCACCTTTCCACCAATATACATTATACTTTACTTTGAATTTAATAAGTAATTATTATTCATTTTCTATTCAAATTACGACTAAAGTCCTGATTGATATGTTGATTGAAAAACATCTATAGATTTCAAATGATATCACATTTTGAATCCAAAACATGTCACACTCTATGCTTAACATACTATAGGATTAAAAAGAAAAATGAATTTCATGAAGTTTTGACCAAGTTAAGGTGGTCAAACATACGAGTTTTATATTTTTTAAAAGTTGTAATAAAAAATCATAATTAATTATTTGCTTGGAAAAAAATTACAAAAAATATGCATCACATTGGGGCATGATTCCTCTACTTATATCTAAGTATTATAAAAAAATATTATCATTTTATTGTGGTTAGGCTGGTCCAAACCTACTTATTTTTTCCCCTGAGATTTAAGTATCTTTGCATTGAAATTTCAATTTTTCACTAAATAGAATTTTTCTTTTAAATAAACCTAGTAGTTTAGAAACTACATTCAATTTGCTACATATTTTATTATTACATATTTTTGAAATAATATAGGTAACTTATTCAAATTTTTACGTCAAGTTGCCTAAATCTATTTTTTCTAAATTTTTTGCCACTTAAGTGCCTATTTTTCCCATGATGATCCTGTACATACCTGAATAAGAGTTCTAGCTAGCATTAGGAGCCTCCAAAATGTCTTCCTTGGAGTTCTCAAAGTAAGAGACCAGTTTATTAGTAGGGGACTCTTTTTGGGTGGGCTTGAATTTCTTACTAGAGTGGTTGGGGTTTTTATCTTTCAGAACAACGTAGATGGGTTTTTGACAACACTAGGATTCTTGGGCAAGGGATTACCCTACCGAGTTTTCTTACCATAATTTGGGGTTGGGGACTTTGATCATTCCTCATAGGGTCAAGCTTGTTAAAATATTCTAACACACTACCTTCAGTATCCTCATCTTCTTAGGGAAAAGCCAGGATAGGGTTGGATAAGGCAAACATATTTTGAAAATGTTCATAAATAAGCCTAATAAGGCTAGTATGTAGAATTGGGTACTTCTTAGGATACTTCCTATGATCCTCCAGGCTATTACTTATGGAATAATACAAATAATAAGGTAAAGAAACCCTTACCTTATGATGGAAATGGTTGAGCAAGGCGAAGTGATAGCCATAGACCCTAGTGAATCTATCGTCCAAGGTAATGTATTCCATGATGATTCTGAGCATCTTCCTCCATAGCGATTTAATCGTATCAGCTTCAAAGTAATTTTTGGAGACTTTTATCAGCTTGGTCTTCTCTTTTTCTTTCATGTGGAATCTAATAAAGTTGCTTCGTCACAGAACCTTTTGTCACGAAATAATTTCACTCCCTCAGTAGGCATGCCAGTCACCTCTCCAATGAGGTTCTCATCCACCTTGACCTGCCTTCAAAGAATAATTATTTCCCAATTCTACGAAATTTTCTCAAAGTACTTGGTGGCCTTCAAATCAGGCCCATGAAGCTTTTCAATGAAAGGGAATATCCCACCACATTTAATTTTTTCCCAAACATTCAAATTCCTATTATGCATTTGATAGGTTTTCAACTCCACCCTTTTCATGTCTCCGACCATTGTCACAAGCACCTCACTACTAGAGCAAAAGTTTTGCAATGAAATGCAACAACCAAACCAAAGAACCCACAAAACATGTTGCCTCTTACTTCCAGTTAATAAATTACATGCGGCCCCATCAAATCTAATAATGTTGAAGTTGTAGACACACAAAATTGACATCATGCATATCTAACTAAGCATATTCGCCCATAAATTAAATAAACCAAGTTTAATTTATTTAATCTCTAAAGATCCTCCATCTAAAATTAAATAAATTAACTTTATTTAATTTGATCCTATAATTATCCCCCTTACCTAAATAAATCAAATACTTATTTAACTAAATCTTTATCACCTTTCATCTCCCTTTGATTTGGTTTAAATCCCTAAATCAAGTCAAATTGGTCAATAGCATCTAATCACCACCTAAGCTAATCTAATCCTGATTAATCTAATCTAATGCATGTCACATCCTCTAGCTTTTCCCACTTGCACCAATAAATCAATTTATTGATTTATTAAAATCAGCATTTTCCATCAACATGGCATCTTTGAGGAATATTCCTTCAAGTTTGAATTCAAAAGGCAAGTTGAAATGTACATCCAACAAGGCATTTAATAAGTCTTACATGTGTCTTTCATGTCCCCCACTCAACATTTATTTCACAATTTTTAATTTGAAAGTCTTACATGTCTCTTTCATGTGCCCCACTCAACATTTATTTCACAATTTTTAATTTGAAAGTCTTACATGTCTCTTTCATGTCCCCCACTCACAATTTCAAATTTGAAATCTCCCTCTCTTTGGCACATTGATCAGAATGTGCTCATCCTCCAACCTATCACAAGTTGACAAGTGGCCTCTTTTCATTGGCTTATCTTTAGTCCCACATCTTCCATGTTTGGCATTCTTTTATCACTTTTGGCCATAAATAGAGGTCCCTTCTATTGTTAAAATCCTCCACAATCTCCACAATCTCCATAATCTCATACACAAATGAATTTGAATCCATATCAAAGCTCCATATCATCTTAGCATTCCATATCATTCTTCATATCATATTCAAATCTATTTCATCATTTAGCTTATCTAAAGGGGTTGGGAAAGGGCTATTTTCCACAATAGCATCAATCCCCCCATAAGATAAAGTGTTTGTCTTGTTTTAGAATAGGGATAGTTATTTTTGTTGGTATTTTCTCAATTATATCATCTTTTTCCTTGTTTTTTTAACAATGCAATTGGATTTTATGGGGAACTCTTATTTTAAACTTGCATTTTGATCTAATACTTTGAATGTTTTCTTTGCTAATGCAAGTTGGAAATGGGGTTCACATGATGGCGCTAGAAGGAGGGCTGTTGTAAAGCTATTTTCTTCATCTATATTACATACTAGTCAAGCTTTACATGTTGCTTCATTAGTAGTCTTTCCAACTAAAGTTTCTTATTAGAAGGAAATCTATTGCAGAGAAGAATAAGTGACTTTTGGTGACTGTGTATATTATATTACCTAAGAAAAGTGATTTCTTTTTTTATTATATAATCTAATCTTGATGACTTTATGGTTTTATGATCTGCTATCCATTGTATTGTTCTCACGTTCTCCAAACTATCTAAATTTGGGATTCTATTGTAGCCTATGGATTGGAACTAGTTGATTGCATCACACCATTATAGCCCAATCAAACCTGTGCTATAGTTGACAAAAAAAAAATTTGTGTTTATCTACAAGTGTTGACAACGTTTTTTTATCTATAGCGGTAGGATTTGAGTACAGTGCAGTGATTGTAGGTATCGATTTCTTCTTTGAAAGCTTTGACTGGAAATTTTGGTGGCTTCTACCCCTCTCTTCCCTATCATGCGATCTACCTTTATGGGTGATTGTGGTATTTGATACTTGGGAGGCGCCATAATCACAATACTGTGTACTCTTTTCTTCCCAAAATCATTCTTGCATAGATTTTTTTTTTTTTTTAATGCATGAAAATACCATAAAGTCATATATTATAAATTCTAGACAATAATTGTATTTTGTGGTTGTATTTTTCATGTTTTCAAGCTTCATTTAGTGCGAACTCTCCTCCACCAATCAACATCTCTATTATTGAACTGGGAAATTCAACTTTCTGCCTGCTAAATGCCTCAGCTTGAAAGTCTCTATTTTTTTTCGCTGGTATATTCCTCCATCTCATAGGCATACATAGCTTATGTAAAATTGCTGATATTTCTTGTGGTAACTTACTAATATCTCTCGGGAATCATATTTATTTGAAAGTATTCTGTCAAATAGTTCGCATCCCTTCTCTATGCCTCCATTTTGGGCATGGGCTAGAGGGATGCTAGCAAAGGTTGTGGAATTCGATTCTACACCTGCCAATAGCATTTTCCTAAAAGTTTCTAATGCCTCTTTTAAATCAATTTTGTGTGTATCTTGCAATCAATGTATTCAATGAGCTTTGTGCAACTTGGTGCAAGTGTTTTATTCTTGTAGAAGGGATCTTTTTGAAGATTTATGCCTGTGCATAGGATTATTTTGATTGCACAGTGACTATAGAGCTCCACACATAGGTTTTTAAGGGTGTACAAATAATTCCTATATGCCCGCAGTATTTGATTTTCACACAAAGGATGTTTGTGTGCACACCTATTAGCAAGATGAAAACATAGTAAGCCACTTCCAACAAGAAAATGTATTAGCAGCTAATTGAGGATGATTGAGAAAAATTCATGGCACATTGAAACTCATTTTGTCTTGGGCGTGGTAATGGGTTTTCACCTTGGATGATGTTCTAAGTTTTTTTCACCGAGTTTCCAAGTTCTACTTATTATGCATCAAATTCAGAAGATCAAGATGTTTTCTAGTTTATCAAGTTGAACAAAGGGTGGTGTTAGAAGAAGGTGAGATGTCGATGGCTGTGAAGGATAAATCTAAAGGAAAAATTAGACCAGGAAAGGCCACTAGGAACTTAGTGACAAAATTATCAAACCTTATGTTATGACAGAGCATTGAAAAGGGTTTCAAATCCGGATTCCTTGCATATAGATCCTCTGCATGTTTGTAATCTCCTTATGAACAGGTCGCACATGTCATAGCTATATTTGGTTTAACACACTTTTTATTTAACTAATTTTTGGGATTGTGTGTTGGCTCATCTTAGAGTATGGGAATTTTCTTTTATAAGCATAATGCATTTGTTCAAAAACAACAATAAATTCTCTATGACATTCATTGGTTTTAAAAATCTAAGGTTAAATATTTTGTGTGTAAATTTGAAGCATTTAATGCTATGGATTTATTAATTCATACATTATTATACCTTTGTTTGTTGACAATAAAATCCTCGTTTGCTACAAATATTAATTCATGCTTTTCTTTTTGCATGTTAATGATCCACATCCCATAGCGCACAAGTGGCAATGATGGAGGGCGTGCATTTTTACTTCTTAGCACTGTGGATGCAATTCTAGATTGGTCTGGTATATGGCTGTCAATCCATTATAAAAGATCTAGGGGCGTGATTTCTGGAGGGACAGCTGAAAGTAGTTTCGATGTTGACATATGTGATTAAAGATATTACAGGAAGATATACTTTTTAACATGCCTACACCATACAATGAATGCATTCCTGCAAATTTAACTCCATGTAGGCCACTTTTTTTCTTTTTAACTATCGGTGAACTTAAAGGCTAGCGGCATGATTTTTTTTATACAAGGAAAATATACGGTTGGCATGATAGAAGAAGGTCAAAGTATACGTATCCTCCTTCACTGATAGACTTGTCACATCAGTCATCTTGTGCATGCAAGAATTGGGGCAGTACCTTCATAAAAATACAACTCTTTTTGAATTTAGAATGGGGCTTTGAAATTTTTGTTTTCTTTCATTTACTTGAAACACGTATCAGTGGTGATTGATTTTACAATCAAGACAAATAAGCAGATGACTGCTTGTGAATCTTGTCTTTTCTTTATATCTCAAATTGAGTTCCTTTCAAAGCTACTAAAAGACATTTTGATTTAGTGTTTTGTCACCTTTTCCTAGTCAATGCTCTATTTATTATCATAGTTGGAATGCACTCAAGATTACCACTATCAACTCATAGACATTCACTTTGTAGCCAACTGTCTAAATTATGAGATTGATAAAAATGATTTGAGTATGGGAATTGTAGATTTTCTTTGAAACAAGCAAGTCATAAAAATAGCCTTGAATTTTTTTAGAACAAACTATATTCATAAGCTAAAAGAAGATTTAGAAGGAGAATGTTTTATAAGTTACTTCTAATAACTAATTGAACTATTTTCCTTTCTATCTCTCAAAAACACTTGTTTCTAAGAATAGTTTTCGTATTTAGTTTGAAAATTCATTTATACTTGAAACTATATTCATCATATGAAGTTATTATTCATGAATCTTATTTTTCATTATGATGTTTGTAGGTGAAGGTTGACGTCAAAATCAAACATTGGAATCAAGCAAAAACGAAGGCAAGAATGGAGTTAAAGACTTAAACATCAAACTTGAAACAAAAAAATGTTTTTAAATGATTTGAGCTTCTGTCACATGCCTTAATTTTCTATTTCATGCTAAATCATCTTTAGTTTTGGGATTTAAAACATTTCAAAATGCTTTGAGAGTTTGTTGTATGCTTTAATTTTCTGTTTTAGGCTAACTCATATTTTGTTTGGTGTTTTAAAATGAATTCATCATTTCTTTGAGGCTTAAAATGATGAACATATGTTGTTCATGTTTTGTAATCTCTTATACAAAGTAATATGACTTTAAATGGTGTATGCACCTCTCTCACGCTTCACAGTGATCTTGAGAATCAAGTCTTTTTAATGAAATTAAGTTACATACAACATTTCCTCCACACTTTGATTTGGGTTTAAAATTGAACAAGATCTTGTACGAGTGTGAGTGGAGGAATTATCGCATATATTCTCTCTCTTTGTTGCCATCAAAGATTGATTGAGTTACAGATTTTGTCTTTACTCACTTTTGTTTATCCTAGAGGGCTTGCCTTGGGGAAAAAGTACTCACCGAAGGGAACGACTCAACCGGTAACACTCTAAAGCCAAGATTATTTCCAACTGGGATATAAATGTGGGTATTGGAGTAAACAACGGTATCACACGGTTGGCTCCGATGAGATGGATCCAAAAGGAAACTCTTGCCATATGGGTCAATCTCCACAAATGAAAAGTTCAAACTAAAACCCTTGTTTGTAGTAGTCAACTAGTCCATCCAATGAGTTTATCAAAGTGGTGCATTGGAACTTAGATTCCAAGAAGTTACTTGCCATGTTCGATCTTGGTTAAAGTATAGAGGTTAAGACTTCATTCTTAACATACCTTTATATTTTTTTCCTTGGTTGCATGTAAAATCATCTCTTCTACTACAAAGGGCATGAGGAAATCCCACCAAGAAAAACATACCAATTGATCTAGGATGTTATATTGCTTATGAGTCAGTTTGAAAACACAGTTCTTTTATCGAAAACATTGGAAAACCAACATTCAACACGAGCATCAAATCTCAAACCCTTTAGGAGAAGAAAATATCCTTGAACAAATTCAAATTTTATTGCTTTCCCTTGGGATTTGTATCCTTAGAGGCTTCTAAGCATTTGGATTTCATCTCAATTTACTCCTACTAAGGTCAACAATAGGTAACTCTTGCCTCAAATTTCCTTTGTTTCCGCATAATACACTTTGCGGGATAAGGGGAAAGTTGAGACATTAGACATCTAGATTCAAAATCTAATCAAGAGTGTGTTTGTGGTAAAAAGAATCCATTAAGCAAAGATTAAATCAGTTGGACCCCACATATCTTCTTGGCATCTTTTGGTCATATGGTTTTCATGCAAACATTGATCTTTTGATTTTGAATTAGTTTTAGAGAAAGGCATGTTCTTCACTATCTTGGTCTCGGAAACAAGTCCTTCCTAGGTACTTTGAGGATCAAATCAAATGCTTCATCCACCCCAAACATTTATCATTCCATCCCACAAACAACTTTAGAGCTTTGGAAACATCATTCTAGACTTAGGTAAATCATCAAAATCAAAATCACCTTGTTTAGTTAGGTGTATGGGAATGCATCCTTTCTAATACATTTAATTGAATTAGCAATCCTTTTGAACAAGTTCATCCTAGAATCACATCCAACATCTTAGGGTTTACAAGTTCATTATCCAAATCAAACAATCAAAATCAATCCCTAAGTCTAGCATTGATACAAAGTACCTAAACATTCAACACATATCATTCACCCCCTTTCGTCCTTCATCTCATCATTGGTCCTAAGAACCTTAGAGGTCACTTTTACAACAAGGTCAAAACACAAGAGGAACATGGAATATAAACTTGACCCATACATCATGAGTAATCAAAATCAAAGATAGTAGGTTTCCACAATCCATATCATAGATTTGTATTGCTTCTAGATTTGATTGTGTAAGGATTTTTTGCATCAACGTTTCGAATCACACTCCGTGATCCATCATCAGGATGTAAGAGAGCCAAAGGAGAAAATGAATAATTGCAGACTCAGACTAAATAAAAAGGAAGGGTGAGGAGGGAAAGATGCACGTAATTCAAGGAAAACATTAAAGAAAAAGAAAAAGATAAATGTAAAACCAAATTAAATGGAAACAACACAAAGCAAAAGAAAGGAGGAAAAAAAAGAGTAAAAAACTTATTAACGGAAGGAAAGGAACAAAAATGCTCAGGAGGGAGAAGCAAAGAATAAGACGAGAAAACTTGAAAAAAGCCGGAAAAAAATAAAAAGGAAAGAAAAATATGAAGTGGAGCCTAAGATCAAGGAAGAAACCAAGAAATAATACATCAAAAATCGATAAAGATATAAACCAAGAAGCGAAAAACAAGCAAAAGGAAGAAACACTAAAAGAAAAATTAACTAAATATAAAAATGGATAAAAGTATACACCAAGAATAAGTATAAGAATTGATATATAAATAAATAAAATGAGATGAAAAGAATTTTAAAAAAGAGAGGGAGAACAAAAAGGCAGAATAAAGAAAACAACAAGAGACTCAAAAATAAATAAATAAATAACTAAAAATAAAAGTAGAAATATATAGAATTAAATGAAACAAAATAAATAAAACAAAAAAAAAAAAGATGACTAAAAAAGACTTAATAAGAGAGTTGTCTAAAGATTATTTAATTAAATTTACATGAAATAAAATAAATACAACCAAAGAAATAAATAAAAAGGCAAGAAAGGGCGGGGGCCCTAGCTCGGTTGGCTAAGTAATTCTGTTGCGGCTCTGCTGGTCACGAGTTCTAGTCTCCCCCGTCCCGTGGTACCAGAGGGCGTGTCGCGCCAGCGCCGCCGGTCACGTTAAAAATTTTACCAGGCGCACTGCAGTTTATATGGGGTCATGCTACCCGATTCCTGCAGTCTAAAAAAAAAAAGAAGGCAAGAAATAAAACGAGAAATATATATATATATATATATATGATGAAAAAAATAGCTAAAAGACACAAAGAGGAAACAAATATATACATAAGGGACAAAGAACCAAATAGAAGAATAAAGAAAAACAACAAGAGACTCAAAAATAAATAAATAAATAACTAAAAGTAAAAATAGAAATATAATAGAATTAAATGAAACAAAATAAATAAAAACAAAAGAGATGACTAAAAAAGACTTAATAAGAGAGTTATCAAAGAATATTAAATTAGATTGAATGAAACAAAATAAATACAACCAAAAAAATAAAAAGGCAAGAAATAATACGAGAAAAATATATATAAAAGAATAAAAATAGCTATAAGACACAATGAGAATACAAATATATACATAAGGGACAAACAGATAGAAGAACGAAAATAAATAGGTATATATAACCAACAAAAAAAAAAAGTGGAATACAAAGAGACTAGGGTTGGGGGAAAGGGAGCACGACCACGCTAGGGAAGAAGCTAGTTGTGAAGGTTAGAAAGCAAGGGTTGCCACGCGATACTGAGACTCCAACCCTCATCACGGTTAAGGTTAGAGGGGTGGTTGTTAATGTGGATAGCTTCCTTGAGCTTCCTCTTGAAAAAATTGTCCTCTTTGCATAAGATCTGAGTGTTTTCTAAGAATATGTGGTGCTTAGTTGAAAAGGAGTGGTCTGCAAGTGCCAATTTGACAACCCGATCATGTCTAATGTCTGCACTGTGCTCCTTAATTCTTGTGCAAAAAGAACGACCCGTTTCTCCTATGTAAGGAATGCCACAAGAACAAACAACCTTGTATACTCCTGACTCAAGTAATATGTCCCTCGAGTCCTTGAGAGAAGGGAGATAGTGTCTTACTGTCGAACAAGGTTTGAAGGCACAATGAAGCCCTTTCTTAGAGAGAATCTTGGAGATTTTTTGGGAAATGCCTTCAATGTAAGGGAGCGAAGCGACAGGGCAGAAATTTGGTTTGGGGGTAAAGGGATGAGAAAAGAACCTGTTCCTAGCATGGTTGAAGGCTCTAGAGATCTGCTTGCTGTTGTATCCATTAAGGGTGAGGACTTTACGAAGATGGGCCAGCTCTTGATCAAGGTAATCTTCATCACAAATACGAAAAGCCCTCAATGCGAGGGTTTTAAGGATACCACTTGCTGTTGTATCCATTAGTTGTATGGATTTCCCCTCCAATCCTCTATCACATCGTTTTGATCCTGAGGTTGCCTCACCGCCAATCAACCCTCATCCCTCTCTGTGTTCTAACCCGTTCTTGTCTTCTCATCTTGGGCCGCGCTTGGGGAATGTGTCATCAGGTTCTGATCCCGAGGTTGCCTCACCGCCAATCAACTCTCATCCCTCTCTGTGTTCTAACCCGATCTCTTCTTCTCATCTTGGGCCACGCTTGGGGAATGTGTCGTCTCTTTCCCTCCCTGCCAACCTTTCTCCGCACGCCACCTCCCCCATTAATGTGACCAGGTCCGTTTGTTCGTCCTCCCTCTCTTCTCTCAGCGGTCTTTCCTTGTCGTCCTCTCAGTCCAACTCACCTAATCTCAATTTCATTCAAGATTGGGAATCGAAATTGGTGGTTAACCTCTCTAGTACCACCCTTGACCCTCTAGCTGTTAATCTGTTAAAACGTGGTCATGGTTTCTCCATTGCTCCACGCAAAATTCCCCACATAGACTTTCTTATTGAAATTGAAAATTGTGTTCGCGGACTCCCTGTGAATATTGCTGAAGAAATTAGGCAGGATTGTGCGGTCGCCCTTCGCCATGCCAAACCTCCCAAGTGCAATATTCCTAACGCTGAGCTTGTCACGTTTAACAATTTGTTACGCAACAAAGACTTAATCATTTGCAAAGCTGATAAAGGGAATGCCACTGTCATCATGAACAAACCTGATTACCTCTCCAAAATGCGTGATCTTCTTTCAGATACCAATAACTATAAAGTTTTATTTCACAACCCTTGTTCAAAAATCCTCAATAAAGTCAAGCATGTCATTTCCCTCTCATCCTTTGATGATGCTACCAAAAAGCATCTTTTTCCCTCCAAAGAAGTGACGCCTCGTATCTACGGGCTTCCAAAAATCCACAAAAATGGGATTCCTTTAAGACCTATTGTGGATACAATAGACTCCCCGACTTACAAATTGGCGTCTTTCCTTGCGAAATTAATCGCTCCTCTGGTCGGCAATTCGGAATCCCATATCAATGATTCCTCCCATTTCATTGATTTTATCAAGAACGTCAAGCTCGATAATAATGACATTTTAGTGAGTTTTGACGTGGTTTCTCTCTTCACTAAGGTTCCCATCCCTGATGCCATTAAGATTGTCAGGTGCAAGACTAATGATGAACTTACTTCTCTTGTAGAGTTGTGCCTAAAATCTACCTTTTTCTCTTTCCAAAATGTGATCTATGAGCAAGTTGATGGCGTAGCCATGGGTTCCCCTCTCTCTCCTGTCATTGCCAACCTCTTCATGGAGCATTTTGAAAATTTAGCCCTTTTCTCCTCCCCCCTCAAACCAAAATGGTGGAAACATTATGTTGATGACACCAATGTTTGCTGGCCTCATGGGCTTGACAAGTTAGAAGATTTTCATGCGCACCTTAATAGCCTGGTCCATTGCATCGCCTTCACTAAGGAGATTGAATCTGATGGTCAGCTCCCTTTCCTCGACATCTTGCTCATTAAAAAACCGGATGGCTCCCTCAGCCGTCGAGTGTTTCGTAAAGCTACCCACACCGACCTCTATCTCCATTCTTCTTCCCATCATCACCCGTGTCAAAAAAGTGGTATCCTTAAAACCCTCGCATTGAGGGCTTTTCATATTTGTGATGAAGATTACCTTGATCAAGAGCTGGCCCATCTTCGTAAAGTCCTCACCCTTAATGGATACAACAACAAGCAGATCTCTAGAGCCTTCAACCATGCTAGGAACAGGTTCTTTTCTCATCCCTTTACCCCCAAACCAAATTTCTGCCCTGTCGCTTCCCTCCCTTACATTGAAGGCATTTCCCAAAAAATCTCCAAGATTCTCTCTAAGAAAGGGCTTCATTGTGCCTTCAAACCTTGTTCGACAGTAAGACACTATCTCCCTTCTCTCAAGGACTCGAGGGACATATTACTTGAGTCAGGAGTATACAAGGTTGTTTGTTCTTGTGGCATTCCTTACATAGGAGAAACGGGTCGTTCTTTTTGCACAAGAATTAAGGAGCATAGTGCAGACATTAGACATGATCGGGTTGTCAAATCGGCACTTGCAGACCACTCCTTTTCAACTAAGCACCACATATTCTTAGAAAACACTCAGATCTTATGCAAAGAGGACAATTTTTTCAAGAGGAAGCTCAAGGAAGCTATCCACATTAACAACCACCCTCTAATCCTTAACCGTGATGAGGGTTGGAGTCTCAGTATCGCGTGGCAACCCTTGCTCTAACCTTCACAACTAGCTTCTTCCCTAGCGTGGTCGTGCTCCCTTTCCCCCAACCCTAGTCTCCTTTGTATTCCACTTTTTTGTTATTATATATATCCATTTATTTTCGCTCTTCTATCCCATGGTCCTCCTTATGTATATTTGTGGCCTCTCATTGTGTCTTATAGTCATTTTTTATTCCTTTTATATATAATTTTCTCAGACATTATTTCTTTGGCTTTTATATTTTTGGTTTTATTTTGTTTTGTCCAATCTAATTCTATCATTCCTTTGATTGTCCCCCATTAAGTCCTTTTTAGTCATCTCCTTTGTTTTATTTATATCTTTGTTCATTTAATTTACATTTCTATTTTATACTTTAGTTATTTATTTATTGATTTTGAGTCCTGTTTGTTTTCTTATCTTCATTTGTCTCTTTCTGTCCCCTATGCATATATATTTGCTCTCCTTTGTGTCTTTAGCTTATTCTTTTCACTCATATATATGAACATATATATATATATATATATATATATATATTTCCTCAAGCTTTTATTTTCAGGCTCTTTTATTTATTTCTTTAATTGCATTTATTTTATTCATGTAAATTTAATTAAATAACTTTAGACAACCCCATTAAGCCCTCATCCTTTTTAATTTATTTTGTTTCATTTAATTCTATAATATTTCTATTTTTATTTTTTATTTATCTATTTCTGAGTCACTTTGTGTTTTCTTTCTTCTTCTATTTGGTTTGTTCTCCCCCTTTTAAAATTCTTTTCATCTCATGATATATATTTATATATATCAATTTTAATACTTATTTTGGTGTATATTTATATCCATTTTATATTATATTAATTTTTCTTTAATGTTTCTTCCTTTGTTTATTTTTCATTTCTATGCATCTTATCATTTTTGATGCATTATTTCTATTTCTTCCTTGATCTTAGGTTCACTTTACATTTTTCTTTCCTTTTTATTTCTCTTCCCACTTTTCAAGTTTTCTCTGCCTTATTCTTTTGCTTCTCCTCCTTGAGCATTTTTGTTCCTCCTGCTAATAAGTTTTTTTACTCTTTTTTTCCCTCCTTCTTTTGTTTTAGTTACTCTATTTAATTTGGTTTTATTTATCTTTTTTCTTTTCTTGTCGTTTTCCTTGAATTACTGTGCATCTTTTCCCTCTCACCTTCCTTTTTATTTAGTCCGAGCCTGTAATTATTCATTTTCTCCTTCTGCTCTTGTCCCTCCAAGGATGAGCATGTTTTAAGTGTGATTCAAACGCTGATGTAAAAATCCAAGGTTCTAAACTAAGCAATACAAATTAATCCAACCAATCAACTTTCAAAGTCTACAAAGTCAATGATTATCAACACTACATTTATACAATCCAGTAATACATGGGATCATATCTCATGAAACCTCTAATGGTACAAATGTGAGTATGCCCATTCAAAAGTTTGGAACACCTTTCCTAATGGTGGATTTAAATCCAAGTCCAAAATTACAAGTCTATCCACCAAACAATCGATGCATGAGTCTTCAAACGACCAACATCATCCCACCAAATCATACATACCAAAAGTGAATATACCAAGTACAAGTTTTCCAAGCATGAATCTGACAAACTTTGGGATAAATATGATGGAAAATCATACAAATGTTGTTCAAAGTCCAAAAAATATGTTAACAACTCCATGTGTTAATCCAAGTCAAGGTAACACCATTCAAAATCAAAGTTACCTAAAACAAGGCAATGCGATTCCCAACATCAACAATGTTCAATTTCAACCTATCATGCCAAATCTGAACATCATCGCAAATCAAAACATTGTCCAAAATCAATTTGTACATGATCCCATTCAAAAACCACAAGTATGTATCCAAAATTTTCTTGAACAAAATCCAAATCAACTATATCAAGGGAGTCAAGATCGAAATCAAGATCAAATTTTGTGAGATCAAATTGCTACACTTACCAAAATAGTTGAGTCATTGTGCCAAGAGACATCTCCACCATCATTACCCATATCAACATCATTCCTTGGTTTAGGGATTCCCCCTTTACCTAGCACCAATCACTCCATCCAAATCAATCCACCTAACGCCAATCAAGTCATCACATCAAATCCTTTGAATATACCATCGACATTGCACTAATAGATGGTATCTAATCAAATGACAACATTAATCCCAACAAATAAAAATATGTTCTCCCAAGGACCTATCACCTCTGTCATTCCAACCGTCCATGTCACTTTGATCATTCCAAACACCACTATCATGCCCATCACATCTCAACCCCTCACTACCATGATCGGTCCAAGTGTATCTCAACCACTTGTCACTACATCCAACACAATTCCGAATCCGCCACCACTACCACCAAAACCAAATGCAGAAAGACAATATAACATTGCGCTAAAGGCTCACCAAGCATACCAAAAGGCCATCCAACAATATCTAACCATGAAACAAGCAACAAAAGCTCAACAAGTGTAACAAGTCTCTTAAGCTGTCGAAGCCTCTCAAGCTACCCAACAAACACAAGCACAAACATGAAAAATGATAAATATTGGGGATAATGACGAATTCTCAACCATTGGTGATAGCATTGACAATCTCCCCACCACAATTGATGAAAGCAATGATAAATATCTCTCCATCATAGAGCACATTAAAAATGTTTCTATCTCATCCAAAGATCAAATCAACATATACCAAGAGTCACTTTTCAATCATGATCAAAATCCACCAACAATACCCAACAATGATCCAATTCAAGAAATGTCAACATCATTTGACCCTATGATTGAAAGCACTGAAATTGTTGAAAACAATGATCAAGATCTCTCCATCGATGAGCACCTTGAAGATGTTTCTACCCCATCTAATGATCAACTCACCATACATCAAGAGCCAATTTTTAGTGATCTATTTCAAGGAATTTTAGGATGGTTTGATCCTATTGACATAATGCACAATCAATTGACCTATGATCATATTAAAAATGTCTCTACATCGCCTTATGAGTTAGAGGAAATATCTCAAGAATTCGTCCCAAAGCATGATCAACATATTTCACCAAGGTCTAGCAATGGTCCTTTCCAAGACATGTTATCACCCTTTGACCTCTTAGTTACAGATGTTGAAAGAATCCTCAACTCAACACTTGATCTAAGTCCACTCAAATGTCATGAAAATATTGAGCCACTTATTATGTCTAATGATGACATCCAAGAACCCTTTATAAGAAATCCATCCTTTGAAGTTGACCCATGTCAAGAACTTGATCCAAAGCATGTCGAAAGCAACTCCAAAATTAATCAAGATCAAGAATTCATATCTCTAGGATAATACAATGATGTAATGGACACTCTCCTATCTATGCAAGATGCCACAAATGATGATCATATCCACATAGCACCTACTCCTCCATCTACCCATGAGATGTTTTCTATGGATGGAAACATAGATGATCTTCATTCAAAACAAGATCCCTTTATTCCTGACATTGTTACACAAAAAGAGTAGGTTATTGATTCATACAGTCAAACAGAGTTGTCAACAGTATGATAAGATATATCCAAAATCCAAACTAAAGAAATCATGTATGGAGATATCCAACAGTATCCACTCAAAGAAGCAGGTTAGATAGAACAAGATATTTCAAAGTCAACAAAACATCCAAGTGAAATAATATCATCTACAGTGGTCATTTTTTAGAGCATTTTTACTGAACAAGACTTCTCAAAACAAGAAGAATCAAGGAACAAAGGTGTCATTACGGCAATATTGGGGGCAACTTCATCTCAAGAAAACATCAACATAAGGAGCATGAAGAATCCTTATGATGAAATCGATGTCAATACTACAACCAGCCACATCATGAATCTTCATCCACCCATCACCCCATCCACAAATTGGTACCAACGTGAAAAGAAAGAATTGAATCAAAGTACAAAGAATGTTATTAAAGAAAAAGAAGCTGGAAAGCATAATGGAAAAATCAAATACACATGGATACCAAAGAATACAAAGAGAGATCATCCCTATCAAGCTCCGTCAGTCAAAGAAACTATGGGGAAAAATAAAGGGACAAGTATCCATCAAAGATGTCCAAAAAAGCAAAAGCAAGCTTTTCAAGCAATGTACAAAGCGTATCAAGTAATTGGTCCTAATTCCACGCACACTTTTGTATCCACCCATCATTGCTCATCTTCCCAAGTTTGGAGAGTCAAAGGTTCCAAACTGTCGACCAATCCATATTTTACTCCTAAGCACACTCCATCCATGCCTCCCCGCATGATATCCAATTCTCAAATTGACCATGTATTGGCAACGACCCTTCATCATAAGGATTCTGAAGGCACTCTATTGTGATGTGTGCACAGAGAAAAATTTAACTCTGATATTGACAAAGCAAATCAGGAATCCCAAAAGCTACATTCAAGTGCACGTATCTTAGCAAAGCAACTTCTTCAAGTAGGATATCAATGGAACATTATGACATAAGCGTCTACATCAACATGACTAGGTGGGTCAGCATGAATCTTTCAAAAAAAACAAAAACAAAAAAATCCAAAAAAATTTAGAAAAATTATTCAAAATAGTAAAGAAAAAAATAATCCTCTAGTGAAAACTGCTTTGGTGGCACTTTGGGCAAGAACATTATGAAAACCTGGCAAATAGGCATCATGTGTAGAATCGAGCATTTACGTGCTCCACTTCAGGTGAAAGCATCTCATCCCATCCGTAATAAATCGAGCATTCGATCCATCTTATCCATAATAAATCCATTCATCCATAAACCATTTATCCAATCCATTTTCATCCATCTGCATCCATAGTCTAAGTCATCTTGATCTCGACAAAGTTTGGTTCACACTTTGCATTTGCTTACAGTAAAATATCTTGACATGAGTCGTTTTCATTGATCCTATCCTATGCAGCATTATCTGAACCATGAAGCATTATCCAAATGAGCATATTCTTTATCCAAACACCTTATCTTATCACAAGATAAACCATATACATCCACCCATACAACTATCTGAGCATCCATCCATGACATTTCATACATTGCTAGACATTGGGGGTAGATATTTACATCTTGATTTGAGAATAAATCTTGATGTATATCATCCAACTTATGTGGTGATCTGAACATTGGTAAACATGAAATCAAATTGGTCAAAGAGTTGTGATCCAAAATCCAAATCACTAGCCCATGGCACATTTTGATGAAAAGATGTTCCTTATCAAGTGTTATTTTCAATTGAACATCAATCCAAATAATCGCTATCAGTTGCATCTAATTTGCATGTCGATGTCACATCAAATCATTCGAACAAATTTTGTTCCAAATCAAGCTTCATCAATCATGATCAATCAAATCCAACCAAAAAATCATCATCTTGGGATATCCTTGTGTTGCTTAGCACTATCCTTGCATTTTTGTGTATCCTCAACAATGTTATCATTATCAATCCCGATCAATCAATCTTTGCATTGTTGTACATCCTCAACAATGTTATCGTCATCAATCCTAATCAATCAATCCTTGCATTGTTGTGTATCCTCAGCAATGATATCTTCATCATCAATACATCAATTCGATCAATCAACCATAGCTTGGTTTTCAAAAAAATCCCAAAACCAATCACTGATATTGTCACATACATCCTTATCCAAAACGTCAAAATCATGCGAAAAATCCAAAAATATCAGAAAATCAAAAAATTCAAAAACCATTCAAAACATATCAAAATCCAAAAACACTAATATATATATATATATATATCAAAAATCATGGAATCCGAACTACGTTGTCTTTGAGCTTAAACGTAGGCAAGGCTAATCTTTGATCAGCCCTTGAGGCACAAAAATTAAAAAAAATTCAAAAAACCAAAAAAATCCAAAAACATCCAAAAACACAAAAACACAAAAACACAAAAACATTCAAAAACATCAAAATCCAAAACATTTAAAAAAAACCAAAAAAAACCTCAAAACATTTCAAAAAAATGTCAAAAACATCCAAATATCTGAAAAAATCCATTGTCTCATCTCGCCACTCGAAATAATCAATCATCCATAATAAACTGATCATCACCTTCATCCTTGGAAACACAGAAATAATCACAATCAGCAAAAGAAAATCTCTAACACAAGATCAAAATTGAAGCAACAAACCTTTAAACGCAAAATCAAACTCTTGATCAATCACAAACATGACAATCAACTTTATATCAATAGCTTATCAATTAACTTATCAAACCATCATCATCCTATACAATGCATGTCCTAGGATATATCATTCCAACAATGGGCATCATTTTGGATATCACTTGGATTCTTATCCTATCAAAACAAATCCCTTTGGCTAGAGGTATGAAGAACATTGACTTGTTTGCGTACTTGATCTTTTCTTTTGATTTATCTTATTGCGCTCATTCCAAGGACCTCTTGATGATATCCAAACGAAAGATTTAGAGAGATAGGAATGGGGCAACGATCATTATCTTTTTTCTATTGTGCTTGTTGGACATTCTTGTAAAATAACTTGGTGAATACTTGCTTTGTTAGGTACGTCCTAGCAAGGTTTTTGTATGTCAAGTGTGAACAAGAATACTCCTATCTGTTTGTTGATTCAAAGTCCATCACACTAGGTACAATGCCATCCTGGTTCTTTATACCTTGATGTATCGTATCTATGTGTATTATCAAACATAAGGTAAGTAGCCCTTTTAAAATCCCAATCCTTGATAAGCGAATCATCATCATCTATATCATCATCATCTTTAATAAAGTCTCTTCAGATCATGGACTTGTTGGATTCTCTTACCATCATCTAATCTCTTCTTTTTTGTGCTAACATAACATCATCAATGCATCCATCATGCATCCATCCTGCATCCACAAAACCATTAGCATACCACATATCATTCATTCATTCACATGTATTGCATTTGCATCATCATCATAATATAGATCTGTTAGTCTAAGAATCTGCATAAAACATTCATTCCAAATCATATAGGCATTATTGCATCATCCATCTCACATACATTGCATCATCATCCATACCATCCATTTTGACCTTCTTTATTGCGAGATCGAGCATCAAATCGAATCTTTTCACTCGATCTCTCGAGGGGGCAATGTACTAGTGTACTTTCTATCGGGGCATCCAAAAAAATCAGAAATTTTTTCAATTTTGATCGTGACAAGTTTATTCTTTGAACTAATGCAACAAGTACATTGTTTCAAAGAGGGGAAAAATGTAGACACGCAAAATTGACATCATGCATATCTAACTAAGCATATTCGCCCATCAATTAAATAAACCAAGTTTAATTGATTTAATCTCTAAAGATCATCCATCTAAAATTAAATAAATTAACTTTATTTAATTTGATCCTATAATTATCCCCCTTAGCTAAATAAATCAAATATTTATTTAACTAAATCTTTGTCACCTTTCATCTCCCTTTGATTTGATTTAAATCCCTAAATCAAGTCAAATTGGTCAATAGAATCTAATCACCACCTAAGCTAATCTAATCCTGATTAATCTAATCTAATGCATCTCACATCCTCTAGCTTTTCCCACTTGCACCAATAAATCAATTTATTGATTTATTAAAATCAGCATTTTCCATCAACATGGAATCTTTGAGGAATATTCCTTCAAGTTTGAATTCAAAAGGAAAGTTGAAATGTACATCCAACAAGGCATTTAATAAGTCTTACATGTCTCTTTCATGTCCCCCACTCAACATTTATTTCAGAATTTTTAATCTAAAAGTCTTACATGTCTCTTTCATGTCCCCCACTCAACATTTATTTCACAATTTTTAATTTGAATGTCTTACATGTCTCTTTCATGTTCCCCACTCACAATTTCAAATTTGAAATCTCCCTCTCTTTGGCACATTGACCAAAATGTGCTCATCCTCTAACCTATCACAAGTTGACAAGTGGCCTCTTTTCATTGGCTTATCTTTAGTCCCGCATCCTCCATGTTTGGCATTATTTTATCACTTTTGTCCATAAATAGAGGTCCCCTCTATTGTTAAAATCCTCCACAATCTCCACAATCTCCAGAATCTCATACACAAATGCATTTGAATCCATATCAAAGCTCCATATCATCTTAGCATTCCATATCATTCTTCATATCATATTCAAAACTATTTCATCATTTAGCTTATCTAAAGGGGTTGGGAAAGGGCTATTTTCCACAATAACACCAATCCCCCCATAAGATCAAGTGTTTGTCTTGTTTTAGAATAGGGATAGTTATTTTTGTTCGTATTTTCTCAATTATATCATCTTTTTCCTTGTTTTTTTAACAATGCAAATGGATTTTATGGGGAACTCTTATTTTAAACTTGCAATTTGATCTAATAATTTGAATGTTTTCTTTGCTAATGCAAGTTGGAAATGGAGTTCACAGAAGTACTTGGCCCTACTCTCTTTCATCATCAAAATAAGTTGCTACTTTCCCATGTGTGATATCATAATTAATTAAAGCCTTTACATCAGTGTTGAGATCACTAAGGTTCTGCCACATGACCAACCCAATTTGTTTAACCCCTTTGTTAGCAAAAAAATCAGCCATGTTGTTGGCTTCCTTGGATGCATGAGTTATTTTAATTTTATCAAAATTAGCTAAGAGGGACTTATCCTCTTCAATCCAGCTCTTGATAGACCATGATGGAGGGGACTTCCCAAGGAGGTAATCAATAATGTTTTTTGAGTCTCCTTCAAGCCATAAATATTTAATATTCCTTCTAACTACTAAGTTAATCACATGAAAGGATCCAATGGCTTCAACCACATGATTAGTTTGAGATCCAATGGGAATAGCCACCACTACTAAAAAGTTAGCATTAGAATCCCTAATCACACCTCCACTTCCCGCCAACCCTGGGTTTCCCTTAGCTGCACCATTGAAATTAGCTTTAGAAAAGCCACATAAAGGGAAACTCCAACACACCCCTGTCTAGTCTTTTTTAGCTTGTTTAAAAGCCCTAAACACATCATTTTTTATCTTCCACTCCTTGGCTATCTTTAAATCATATGGAGTGCATAACACTTCCTCTTTCTTATTCTCTTGTTGAGGAATGATATTATAGTTTTCAATAATTAACCTAAGGGTTTTTTCAAACACATTATTCTCTGAAGTTTTCTTGTCTCTAAAGAGTCTATTATTCCATTCTTTCCACACACCCCATGCTATATAGGGGAAAGTAAAAGCCCATAATCTTCGAATAAAAGGATTCAAAGAAGGAACTTTCAATTGAGAGAAGAAGTCTTCAATAGTATAAGGAAAAAACCATGATATATTCCAGAGAGTCATAAACTTACCCCATATGGTGGTAATAAATGAGCAATGGAGAAACAAGTGATTATTAGACTTTGCCTCACTCTTACATAGATAGCATCTACTAGGTATCTGGAATCCACGCTTATAGAAATTATCAATTGTGAGCACTTTGTTCTAAAGAAGGATCTAGAAGAATATATTAACTTTAGGAGTCAGATGTTTAATCCATGCACTAGCCCATAAGGGAGAGGGGGATTGAGAAAAGGATAGTAGAGAGAGTTGAAGAAATAGATTAATTTCCCAAAGGGTTATCTATCCAAACTAAGAGCTCATCTTGTTGATTCAAACCCATCCTAATAGCCAACAGAGATGAGTGGATTAGAGCAAGCTCTGGGCTAAGCTAGTGTAAGTCCACCCATCCCCCGTCATGCCAATAGTCCTTAACTTGAGTTCCAAAAGTCCTCTTGTAGATATCAGCTCACCTATTAAACCTCTCATCATTAATAAGGTGATCCCTTAGCATCCATCTATCCTCCCAAAACTTAGCATGATTTCCACTTCTTATATTCCATCCAACACCTAAATCCAAAATATTTCTCCCAGTAATCATATCATTCTAGCATGCTAATCCACAGGGAAAATATTGAGAGTCCAAAAGTTCCTTAAGAGACCCACAATTAGCCATATATTTACTTTTTAAAATGTCTTTCCATTCCCCATTAGATGAAAAGGACCTCCAAATTTTCTTAGAAAGAACTGTTTTATTCATCATTCTAATCTTTCTTAGACCCAGTCCACCCATCTTCTTCTACCTATAGACAAGATCCCATCAATTTGACATATCAATTTGGTTGGAGGAATTTGCATTCTAAGTGCCACATACAACAAGATAAATAAAAGGTTTTCAAAGACCATTCAACTCATCATATGGGAATTTAAAAATAAGTTACAAATTGGAGAAGCGAATAAAAAGAAAATGTTGCTACAAATTTGGGGTAGATTTTTCCCAAGAAGATCGAGAGATCTCATCCCATGAGGGGATTTTGAAGGAAAGTTGTTATAAGAGTGTGAGAGGAAAGGGAGGAGTTTTCTATATAGTTTGAGAGGCCAAGTTTTTTGTAGGTTTTTATGATGTGATATTGTATGTAATTTATTATTGATTTTAATAAAAGGAAGAATGTGTGTTCTTTGCAATATATTTGAAATATATATTTTGTGAGTTGTGAGTGTGAGTGTTTGGCTGTGGGAGTCCCTCTGCATCAATTACAATCAAATCTATTGATTATGAGTGTCTGGATAGACAACTAACCGTGAGGCAGTTTGTACCAAGAATTATGGGTAGAGAAGAGTGAGGAAGCACTAGAGAAGAAGCTTCTAATGGTTGTTGAAAGTAAGAAGAGTCTTGAGTAGTGAAAAATCTTGAAGCTGCGAAAGAATTTTTTTGTAGATTGAGTGTGATGGTAGACTACAGACTGAGGTGAAATTGCAGCAACAAAAAAGATGGGTAAAGTCATTAGAAAGAGGCTTGTGAATTGGGAAGCATGGAGATGATATGAAGAAAAAAAGACATGGAGGATGAGAAAAAATATAAATAAGTGATTGTTTAAGTTGGAGACACAACTGAGTGAAAAAAAGAAATTAGAAAAGAAGATGAGGATAGATTGAACAATGAAGAGCCTACATTAGAGGTAGCCAGAGAGGAAAAGGATGATGATGTAGCAATGAAATATGAAGAGGTTGTATTAAAAGATGAGGAAGATGATAACTTATTGTCATAGATGTTGGTGGTTGAAAATGAATGGTTAGAAAATATTGCAGCAATTGAAAGCAAGAAGAAAAGAATCACAACAAAGGAAGAAGTAAGAGAAGAACCTATAGAAGTGTGTGAATATGAGAAGATGAATGAAAGAAAAAGTGAAAAATGATAGCAAAGAATGAAGGTGGATTAGAAAGTATAGTGATAGACCTTGAAGGCCTTACAATAGATGATGAAGAAACCCAAGCTGCAATAGTCATTGAAGAGGTAAATCTTGTTGCATTCTATGATGATGATTTAGTACTTCCATTTGAGGTAGTCAAGGTTGAAAAGTGTGGAGAAGAACCTATGTAAATATTCAATTTACATATAGTATTTGATGAAGATTTGTATATAGTAGATTGTGGTATGAGTGACATGAGAGTTTGGTGGAGGAGGTTGGTTACTAGTGGGATAGATCCCAGGAAGGAGAGGAGAGGAGAAATAATTTTGAGGATAGAACATGGTGTATGTGAATCCCTGAGAGGAGAGAAAAAGGGTTAATAGAGTTGTGGAGGAAGATGGAAATTGTTCTAGCATGGTGCTGGAAGAAGAGGAAGAAATTTTAATCTTGTCCACATTTCATAGCGATGGAGTTCATTGCAAGTTGTTTACACCCTAGAAGGTTAATCCTATTATATCACTCCATTTTGTGAGCCCAAGCTCAAAAAATATTCTTAATTGATGTGCCTAATGTTGGAGCATCCAAGTTTAGAGGAAATCCTGCATCACCCAAAAGAAATCATTTTATTTTCTCAAGTTGGTGAATTTTTGTCTAACTTGTAAATTTTAATGATCAAATGTAAGGCACATGAAATTAATTAACAATTCAGATAGAAGGACACAACAGATACCCTGGGAAAACCCTCCCCTTGAGGGAGAAAAGACCCAACAACAATATATCACTTATATATTGAATTGTCACAAAATGATCTCCTTACAAGAGGCTAATATGCAGGCCCATAAATATGCACCAAAGAGTGATCCAACACAGAACTAAAATATTGAGAGAAATCAGCCTCAAACAATATACTCTTCTACAAAATTCACTTTCCCTTCTTGTTCATTCACATTAGACTTCAATGTATATAATAGAACTGAACTTGAAACTCGATATCAAAACAATGAGATGTGGTGCAAATATATACACAAGTGATAGGTCGTCACCCTTTAGGAAAGTTGGCCTCCTCATAAATCAATGTGCCTCTTGAATTCGTGCCTCATTATGAAGAGAATGTCGGCCTTGAAGAAATGACTATTTTTCAATAGCAAAATTTGAATCTCATTTAATGAAAGATGTTCCTTTTCAAAATTTCTTATGTCGGCCAAAGGAAAGGATATAAATTAATTTAAATAGCCATTAGGCTATATTTAAATTATCTTCATATTCAAATGTTGAAGAAGCAGCCCGTCGCTATTAGAACATTAAAACTCCCTCTCAGCAAGGGATGATACTTCCAGCTACACAAGACATATCACCTCATCATGATGTCTACCACCATGGCTACAACCACAAGTGGAAATGAAGAATATCACCTCATCATGATATCAGATATCACCTCAACATGATATCAACCATAATGGCTACAACCACAAGTGGAAATGAAGAATATCACCTCATTTTGATATCAGATATCACCTCAACATGATATCAACCATAATGGCTACAACCATACTATGATGTGTACAAGTGTTCATAACTTGCGTGATGTTGTGACCTCAACATGACTTTCACCATGGCTCTCCTAGAGGGTGAAACACAAGTACAAAATGTTGTCATGGAGTCACATAGGTGACATCCACCATGACTCTCTTAGAGGGTGGAAATAAGGGCTTTCACCTCAAATCTCAAAGAGAAATGCATTAAGAAGGGCTTGCACCTCAAATTCCTCCATCTTAGAGGAAAATGCATTAACAAGGGATTTCACCTTGAACTTCTCTCACAGAGAACTCATTAAACAAGGATCACAGATACTGAGACTCTTTCTCAGCCAAGGTTGGATTCTCCACCATACCAAGCTTATCTTGAAAGTGCACAAACTTTATCTTGGAGAGAGGCTTGGTGAGAATGTCCGCCGTCTACACATCAGTGCTGATATACCTCAATTGTATAGCCTTCCATAGTACCATATCTCTAATATAGTGGTACTTGATCTCAACGTGCTTGGTTCTATCATGGAACACAGGATTGAGAGAAAGCTTCACACAACTCTGATTATCACAATGAATGATAGTAGGCTCCATTGATTGTCCAAATAATCCTTCAAGGAGCTTACGAAGCCACACTGCTTCTCGAGCTGCCATACAAGGTGCAATATACTCTGCCTCTACTGTACTCAATGTTATAGATGACTGCTTCTTGCTGCACTAGGATATCATACCAGAACCCAAACTAAAGCAACAACTAGAGGTGCTCTTTCGATCTGTGGCACACCCTACCTAATCAGAATTAGTATAACCATGTAACGCCAAGTCTTCATTTGAAGAATACCTCAACCCATATCCAACTATGCCACACAAGTATCTCAGGATATGTTTAGCTGCAACAAGATGTATCTGTCTTGGTTCACACATAAACTGGATAAGTGCACTCACTGCATAACAAATGTTAGGTCTAGTGTTAACTAGATACATCAAAGATCCAAT